>PVKA01003081.1:0-114870 GCA_004027165.1 Ctenomys sociabilis | reverse complement strand
CCAGTTAGGAAAGCAGTTTTCCTACTAGAACAAAACACAGGGGAGCACCAGAGAACACTGAATTAGGGGAGGACTTGTGGAGAGGACCCCAAAAGTGCAGGAAACCAGAGAAAAAAGAGAAATGAGTTCCATCCGATGAAGCATCTGCACAGCCAAAGGAATCAGCACAGCGAAAAGAACCCACAGATTGGAAGAGGACATTGGCTGAGGGTACATCAGACAAGGGTTGGTATCTAGCATATCCAAGGAACTCAATAGTAGTAGCAATTGATTGAAAAATGCTCAGAAGGCAGGGGCTGTGCTCAAGGCCCTGAGTCAGTCCGCATCACCCAAGGGTGGGCCGTTAAGACTTACGCAGGCGCTGGTCCAGAGAAGACACGAAATGCTCAGGATCACTAGCCAGGGAAATGCAAATCAAAGCCACAGTGAAACATCACCAGTTAGAAGGCCTGTTGAAAAGCAAAGGATACCAAGTTGTGGTGAGGATGTTCTTATATTGTCAGTGGGAACATCAGTTAGTAGAGCTATTGTGAAAACAGTTTGGAGAATACTGAAAGAGGGCTATCGGGTAGGAGTATAGCTCTGATACAGCACTTGGCCAGTATATGTTGGTCATCGCAGGCCCGGGGATCAAACCCCCGGCCCCTGGGGGTCTGATGAGATTTTTGGCTGGCCCTCCACGTAGTCATATTTAAAAGCTGATGTCCTAGAAATCGCCGTGGGTACGGTGGTGAGGGCGGGGAAGGATGGTCCCAGGTGCCGAGCTTCAGTTGTTGGGAGGGGGCCTTTGGTGTGCGAGCGCGTAGGAGGCTGCTCCATAGCCGTAATCGACTGTGTATTTCAACAAAGCTAGAAGCAAGGATTTTGAATAGTTCATCACAAATGATACATGAGAAGACAGGTACACTCACCCTGCTGTGAACATTGCCCAGCATACACGTCTTAGAAGATCACATGATAGCCCATAAACGCGTCCCAATTTTTATGTGTCAGCTTTGAAAAGACCAGCGGGACCTGGGGAGATGGCTCAGTGGAATAAGCGCTTCCCGGCAAGCACAAGAGTCTGAGTTCAATCCCTGGTTCCGCCAAAAAAAAAAAAAAAAGATGGAATGAACTTTAGAGATATCTGGGGCCAGGGAGATGGCTCAGTGGAATAAGCGCTTCCCTGGCAAGCCCAGGGGTCTGATTTCAATCCCCAGTTCTGCCAAATAAAAAGAGAAAAAGTTTTTTTTAAAAAACGAAAAGACCAGTGAACTAGGTATCCCTGAAAGGTGAGCAGCTGGGGGAAGCTGGGTCTCTCACTCCACTCAGAGGAAGCCTCCTGCGCCTTGTTGCTTGTACCTCGACTTTCCAAGCCGGGGTGTACGCTCTGGCAATTAAGTCGTTTGCCTTTGCCCTTTTTTAACTGATCTTCTTCACTTTCTGCCTTTTCTCTTTCTTCATAACATTTCAAAAATAATTGCCAGTAATTCAGTAAGTTCATTAACTAATTCTCTCTCCAGTCTGGGGATCCATACCACCCTGCTGATTCGTTCATATTCAATTTGTCGGACAGCTATACCGATGGAGGCCTCATTACCTGCTGCTGGTGGGGGACAGGGTGAGTGCCCGGTGAAGACCTGCGCTAACTTTTGCTTTCCCTGCATGTCTATAGATTTCCTTTACCAGGCCTCTCCTGCCATCGTGGGGTCTCCCTGTAGGGCCAGTGCGTTAGCAGCATTTATATTCCTGAGAAGTTGGTGTGGTTTATTTCCTCTGGTGCAGAGTTCTCAGAGTTTGTTTGCAGAGGCCAGGGGTGCTGGATTTTCAGGGAAAAAAATTTTTTTAAATGGGGTGGGGAGAGCCAGTCCGCCACATCACTGAGTAGAAAAATACGACAGCCACTGACAGCCACATGGTAGTCTAATCTTCCTCCCCTTTTAAGACAGGACTGAAAGTGACTCAGTCCCAAAGGCTCACAGTCCCGTTGCCAGCTGCTCCCCTTTTCTGCCATTTGTCCTCCGAGACTTAGGCAGGTGCTATTTCTCTTGGGGATGTCAGATGAGCTGTGAGAAACATGGATGCACAGCTGGTCCTGGGTGGGCTTTTGTGATGTTCTGAGTGAAGGAAAGCTCGGAGTGCAAAGGGGAAAAATGCAGAGAATGCCGGGCTGCTGCTCAGGAGGCTGAAGCAGGAGAGTTCATGGCCCTGTCTCAAAATAAAAAGTAAAAAGGGCTGGAGAAAGTTCAGGGGTCGAGTACCCTTGAATTTTTTTTTTTTTTTTTGTCTTTTTGAGACAGGGTCTCGCTATGCAGTTCAGGCTGGCTTTAAGCTCACTTTGTAGCTCAGGCTGGTCTCGAACTCACAACAATCCTCCTGCCTCAGCCTCCCGAGTGCTGGGATTACAAGCATGCGCCACCATGCCCGGCTTTACCCTTGAATTTGAGCCCCAGTACCACCACCATCACCACCACCACCACCACCACTACCACACCATGCACAATCTCAGACTGAAAGTCAAACCTACTAGGCTCTGGCAGCTAGGGTGTTACCTAGAGGAAGCTGGTCAACCTTCAGTTCTGCACACTTTTTCTAGATAAAGGAAGACTCTAGACTTTTTTTTTCTTAGTACCAGGGATCAACTTGGGACCTTGGATTTGCCAGGCAGGGGCTTAAACCACTGAACTATCTTCCTAGCCCAAATTTATGTATTGGAGCAGCTTGGAGGCAGGACTGGAATAGCATGCAGTGCTGGGGATCAAACCTAGTCCTTGTGCTCGCCAGGCTGATACTTAGACTACTGAATTATTTCCTTGGCACCCTGGTTGGTTTAGTGTTTTGAGAGAAGGTTTCATTGTATAATTTGGGCTGGCTTCAAACTGGGTGATCTGCCTCAGCCTCCCAAGTACTGGGATTGCAGGTATGTGCTACCATGCCTAGCTTGGACATGAATTTAGCACAGATGCAAGAATGTCATTTTCATGACCAACCTGATACTTCACCGGACTAAAAGTGCCTGCTTAGGGGCCGGGGAGATGGCTCAGTAGAATAAGCGCTTACCTGGCAAGCGCAAGGGCCTGAGTTCAATCCTCGGTTCTGCCAAAATAAATAAATAAATAAAAATAGTAAAGCTCCTGCTGAGGCAGAGTGCAGAGGCTGGGGTTTGATCCCTAGCATGCTATGCCGGCCCCACCCCCAGGGTGAACTGAGACAGTAACTGAGACTGGGTGTGGTAGTGCGAGCCTGTAATCCCAGCACTTGGAAGGCTGAAAACAAGGATCACTGTAAGTGCAATCTGCATAGTGAGACCATGTAGACCCTGCACTAAATGCAAAAAAAAAAAAAAAAAAAGGCATTTTCTTTTCTTTTTTTGGTGGAACTGGGTATTGAACTCAGGCCCTTGCGCTTGCCAGGGAAGTGCTTATTCCCTTGGCCCCTAAAAAAAGGCATTTTCATCCAGTTGTCCATCTCCAGCTACAAAACAGGCCCTGGCTGAGCCTAGGAAGGGGCTCCACTGACAGGGAGCCCAGTCTCCAGGGTGCTTTCTGCTGGCCTCCTCCTCTTTAGAGTTCTGCCTTCTCGAACCTGACTCTGGCCCAACCCATTGGCTCCACTGGCTTTGCCATTGCTGATCCCGGCTGGTACCTTTACAGCCCCAGCATCACTTTCTGAGGTTCTAGCTCTAGCTGAGAGCTCAGCCCAGCAGGCGGAAGCAGCCCTGGGGTTTTAGGTCTGATCGAGAGCTGCTCCAGGGGCATCAGGGGCATTAGTGTGCAGGAGTCGCTGAGCCTGGGTGAGTGAAAAGCAAGCAGCCGCTGCTTTCTCTCAGGGAGGACCCAGCACTCAGCCTCTGTTCCTTTGCTGGTTTGGCCAGCGCCTTTCTCTGTCCCGTGGGAAGGCCTGGGCAGTCCAGGTGGAGCGGCTCCTGACTGGAGCATCTGGAACAGAGCCATCCAGTAGTGCTTTCTGGGATGACAAGCTTAAAATTCTGTTGTTCTTTGCTGCCCCATATGCAGTCGCAAGCCAGGCGTGGCTTTTGGACACTTGTGGCTATTGTCCAGGATGGCAAGGTCCATGCGGCTACCCACTCCTAGTCTTCTGCAAGTCAGAGAAAAAGGCAACATTGGAAATGGAGTGAACAGGAAAGCAGGAACTTCTGCCTCCCTGAAGCCTCCCTTACCTGTGCCCACCCCAGGCTGGTAGCAGGTCCTGCCTTGACCTTTCAGGTGGCCAGTGGTGTGACATCTCGGCCCAGAGTCGGGTAAGTGAAGGCAGTCTGGCTGGGGTCATTTGCTGCCTCTGTATCCAGAGTGGTTCAGGGACCTCAGCTATGTGCCCTTGGGACTGGTCCAGGAACCCCCTGGTGCCATAAAATTATTTTCCAGTTTGACTCTTTTGTCCTTTAAAGTTATAGAGCAGTGCACTTGGTTTTAAGAGCTAAATGTAAGGCTAGCAGGGAACACTCTTTAAGTGTGATAACTCCAGGTTCATATTGTTCAAGGAGATAAGCAGAAAGGGGCAGGTGCTTTTGAGTCCACTTATCAGCGTGTCGGCAGGCTCCTCCACCCTCTGCTCCCCCACCCAGGAGCTGTGATGTTCTTGGAGGACCTTGGAACTGGAGGCTTTCCAGCAGCAGGGCCTCCCTTTCATCCGTTCCCCTAGCGGGTGGGATCAGGGCTTTGTTCCTGGTGGGACCTCAGCCTCAGGTGTTCCCTGAGTGCCCGGTCAGGGCAAGGTCAGCCCGTGGAGTTCCATGCAGTCCTCAGGAGGCCCCTGGGGAGTTTGAGTATTAAGGTCATGTGCCAGTCTTCAAGGAGGCATGTGAGAGGAGACAAATGTAAGCCCTAGTTCTGGGTTATATAATTAAACTGAGATTTTCCTTCCTGCAGGAACAAAAAGAGGCCAAGGACAGCCTAATTGAAGCCTCAAGATTTCTTCAAGTGACCTGAGCAACTGGGCCTGGGGAGGTTTCCGCTGTGGCTGGCGGGAGCCCCAGGGAGCAGCACCCTGCTTAGGTCCCTGCCCAGCCCACACAAGACAAAGGCATTGCCTCCTTCTGGGCGCATTCTTGGTTCTTGGCCCGCACAGGAGAACAGGGTGGAGTTGGCAGCCTTGTCAGATGACGCGTCTGTCACTGACTGCTCCTGTGGTCCTTGCATCCTGTCCCCTCCAGGAAAACTGCAGCACCCACAAGCCACACCACTGGTCTCATGGGCCATTAAAAGTGAGGGCATCCTTTGAGAAAGATGTGAGAGAGGCTTCTCTCCTACAGTCATTCGTTACAGATAAGTGATGGTGAAATACGGATTCTTTATCAATTGCACATGCTGCTGCTAATTAGAGCCCGGGCGTGTGTTCCTTCTACCTGCGCAGGCACTGGCTCCGGAGAAGAGGACTTTCCTGTCTCTCCTCGCCTCTCCCCACCCCCAGAAGAGAATTTCAACTTTAAGACAAACAACTTCATTTACAAGTGTGTCTCTAATTAGCTGCAGAATTAGGAAAGCTGAGTTTTCCCCCATAGATCGGCTAAACCCTCAAGGGAGACTGGCAGAATAGAGAGAATCGCATTTCCAATTATTTTGTTGAATTGCTAATTTAGTTATTGTGCCTGGTGTAATTGTGATGGGTATTGGGTGTGCAATTCAATTTGTTTTAAATATTTGTGGGAAGGCTGATCAGTAATGGAGCTGACCTATTTTATGGCCCAAATTGAGAAGAAAGACTAAAACACAACAGCTACAAAGATATAGTTTGTTTCCATTTTTATTTTGGTCTCCTCCCTCTTAAGACCACTGATGCAACAAAAGGATTAAATTAAAAGATGACAGCATTTTGATCTTCTCCCTTTGAAAGCTTAACTGTCCTTGGTAGTTTCCGATGCAGATATCTCAGGGAAGAGCTGAGATGCACCGCCAGGGTGGAACAGTTTTCTCCTCCCCAAACTGCATTTAGGGGGGTGCCTAAGTGACCCAGGCAGTTTGACCTGGGGGCAGTGGATGAAGCAGCAGACAGAGGTCGGGTCTGCAGCAGAGAATGCAGGTACCACAGCCCCAGTGGGCGACTAGCTCGGCAGGAGCTGGTGGCAGAGCCCAGGAACCTGTCCTCCTGGTGGCTCCTTGCACAGGGACTGCCAGGGCCGCTCCAGGCAGCTTGTGCAGAAAGTGTTTCCCCTGGGGCGCCGCTCCTGCTTGGTGTGAGCCTGTGCGGTCCTGAGGAGGCCACGTCTCGGGTGCCGTCCCTGCCAGGTGGCTGTGGTTGCAGCTCCGGAGTGCGGAGCTGGAAGCTTCCGCACGCCCCAGAGGATCTGGGCCTATCCCGGTGGCATTTCTGATGGGTCTTCAGATGAGCTGAGTCAGGGACTAGGGCAGGGCTGGGGCTTGCAGGAAAGCGCAAGGGGTTGAAGGCCACAGAAAGCGTGCTGGTTATCGCGGGATGCGCCAGGCCAGATGCAGCCACACCGAGGCTCCCGCGGCCGCCGGAGCCCCTCACCCGCAGCTTCTGTGCACGTCGGCTCGGTTGGGCCTGATCAGAGGGAGGCAAACCAGAACAGATTCTGAAGAAAAGTTAATAATAAAAATGGGTCATAGGAGCAGCCTCGGTAATGAATTTGATCCTAAAAGGATTTATTTTGTAACTCGATTAGCTTACAAAGGTGCCTGGGTCAGTT
This sequence comes from Ctenomys sociabilis, assembly GCA_004027165.1. Lineage (NCBI taxonomy): Eukaryota > Metazoa > Chordata > Mammalia > Rodentia > Ctenomyidae > Ctenomys > Ctenomys sociabilis. Next base: position 108,224 of record PVKA01003081.1, on the reverse strand, counting down.
TCCATGCTTAGCTGCTGAATAGAAGTTTAAGCTTCATTATTCCCACGTGTGAGCTCACCAGGGTCTGCAGAACAAACTCTTGACTCACCTGCTCTTCTGGTTTAACAAGCTTTTCCCGGGAGAAAGCTGAGGGATTCGTGGAGCTAGGAGAAACTGAGGGCTGTGGGGCTGGCTGCCAGCGCGGCCCCTGCGCTTTGCTGGTTACACGTACATTTTATGTAGCATACAATGCAGCCACTGTAAATGTATAGTTAATTTTGATTAGTCCGTGGAGTTGTCAACGCACTCCTCTCTTGGAACCTTCTCGTCACCCCAGTGAGTTCCTCCACCTCCGTTGCAGTAAATCCCTGCTCTCCAGCCTCGGGTAACACATTACCTATTTTCTGTAGCTCTAGATTTTTCTCCTCTCTTAAAGTTCCATATAAAAATAATCAGAATAAAACTGGGCCCAGTGGTGCACATGTGTAATGCCAGCATTCTGGGAGGCTGAGGGAGGAGATCCTGAATTCAAGCCCAGCCTGGGCAGTTTCACTTAGACCCTGTCTCAAAATTTATTTATTTATTTATTTATTTATTTATTTATTATTTATTTATTTATTTATTGTGGAACCAAGGATTGAACTCAGACCCTTGCGCTTCCAGGGAAGTGCTTATTCTACTGAGCCATCTCCCTGGCCCCTCAAAATTTATTTTAAATAGAGCTGGGCCTGTAGCTGAGAGCAGAGCCCCACCACCCACACACAGAGCAGCCTGTCCCCTCTGGCTGCTTTCAGAGTATAAAGTTCACCCATGCTATGGTAATTCTGATTCCTTACTGTGGACTCTGTGGATGGCTAATAGCACATTTTGCTTACCCTCCACTTACCTATTGATAAACATTTAGTGTTTCCCAATTTTGGCAACTGTGTTTCAGTGAGCACCCCCAAGTCTCTGTGAAATATGTTTCATGTCTCCTGGATGGGTACCTACAGATGAAATTGCTAGATATTTAAGTTAAATTGTTTAAGAAATTGCCAAACAGCCGGGTGTGGTGGTGCAGGCCTGTAATCCCAACACTAGGGAGGCTGAGGCAGGAGGATTGTTGTGAGTTTGAGGCCAGCCTGAACTGCATAGTGACAAAAAGACAACAAAAAAAGAAAATGCCAAACTGGGTGCTGGCTCAGTAGAATAAATGCTTCCCTGGCAAGTGCAAGGACCAGAGTTCAGTCCCTGGTTCCACCAAAAAATAAAGACATTGCCAAACTGTCTTCCGAATTGCCTGTGTCGCTTTATTTTGTGGCCAGCAATGTGTGTGGGTTCCGGTGAGAGCCATTCTGGTAAGGACTCTCAACGAGCCTTCCTCTTACAGTTCTCTGAGACTAGTAGGGCTGAACACCTGGCCCCATGTCTAGTAGCTGCTCACATAGCTAGCTTCTTTGGTGAAGTATCTGTTCACATCTTCGGCTCATTTATAATTCAGTTGTCTTATTGTAAAAGTTCTTGATTCTGGATACATAAATCCTTTATCAGATACATGATTTGCAACAACTGCCTCCTGGTCTATGCTTTGTTTTTATTTTTTTTTTTAATGAAGTGTGTCCTTTGAAGCACAAAAAATTAATTTTGATAAAGCCTGATTCTTTTTTCTTTTGTTTTTGATGCTGTAGCTAAGAAATCTTTGTCTAATTCAAAGTTGCAAAAATCAGTCTGTTTTAGATGTGTTATAACTTTAGCTCTTATGTTTATAATCTATTTTGAGTTAATTTTGTGTGTGATTTGAGAAATTTTGCATAGGTACATCCAACTTTCTCAGTACCATTTCTTTTCTTTTCTTTTCTTTCTTTTTTTTTTTTTTTTTGATACCAGGGATTGAACTCAGGACCCTGCACTTGCCAGGCAAGTGCTTATTCAACTGAGTTATCTCCCCGGCATGAATACCATTTCTTAAAAAGACTACTTGTTATTGAATTGTGTTGATTCCATCAAAACTTGACTATAAATAAATGTAAGGATTTATTACTAGACTTTTAATTATGTTCCATTCTGTTTTCTTGTTTTTATGCCTGTGAATGTTTTGATTAAAGTTTTCCAGATTTTTATTAAAATTGTTTGTCTAGGGCTGGGAAGCTAGCTCAGTAGAATAAGCACCTCCCTTCCTGGCAAGCTCAGGGTCCTGAGTTCAATCCCTGTTACCACAAAAAAAAAAAAAAAAAAAAAGTTGTTTGCCTATTCTGGATTTAGGATTTATTTAATTAATTAATTTATTTATTTATTGGCGGAATCGGGGATTGAACTCAGGCTCTTGTGCTTGCCAGGGAAGCACTTATTCCACTGAGCCATCTCCCTGGCCCCTATTTATTTTTATAAAAATATTTTCTGTGTGCTTGTTCCAGCTTGTTAGAAGGCTGAGGCAGGAAAATTAATTCACACTAAAAGTCTGGAGCCAGACTGGAGAACACAGATAATCACTCAGCTCTTAAAAACAACAACAAAAGCCAAAACTCTGCTGGTATTTTGATAGGGATTACATTAAATCTACAAATTAATTGGGGGAGAACTACCATTTAACATTGACTCTTTCAATCCATGGACATGAGTTTGTCTCTTTCTTTTTTTTTGAGTTTGTCTCTTTCTTACTTTCTCTAAGCAGTGTTTTATGATTGTCAGTGTATATTGTTGAATATATTTTTGTGATGCTATTCCCAAATATCTTCCTGTTTTGGTGCTGTTGTCAGTGAAATTACCTCCTTAATTTCATTTTGGATTTCTTCCTATTATAATTAAACTAGGTTTTTGTATGTTGATTTTGTTGTTTTTTTTTTGGTTTTAGCAATACAAAAAAGATCACTTTATCTTTTTTTTTCTTTTCTCTCCTTTTTTTCTTTTTCTAGTACAAAGGACTGAACCCTGGACTTGCTAAATTGCCCAATTGTTTGAATTTACGATCTTCCTCCCTCAGCCTCCTAAGTACGTGGGATCACAGGCATACACTCCAGTACACAGCTCTCTTTTTGTTAACTTTGTTGATCTTTTGCGTCTTTTGAGACGGGGTCTTGTTATTAGCTCACGCTGGCCTTAAACTCACTGTGTAGCCCAAGCAGCCTCAAACTCAGAGATCCTCCTGCCTGAGTGCTGTGATTACAGTTATGTACCACCACACCCAGTAAGTTTTTTTTATCTTCTAAAGAGCTGTGTGTGTGTTTGTGTGTGTGTGTGTGTGTATGGAACCAGGGACTGAACTCAGGCCTTTGCACTTGGAAGGGAAGTGCTTATTCTATTGAGCCATCTCCTGGCCCCTAAAGAGCTAACTTTTGACTTTTATTGACCTTTATCATTTATTGTTTTGAGGGTTGGCCAAATAGCTCAGCAGGTTAAAGAACCTGCTTAGGCAGACACAGGGACCAGGAGTTTGATCCTTGGGCCTGCTGTGCTGGCCCCGCCCCTGGGGCAAGCTAAGGCAGCAATTGAGACTGGGCGTGGTAGCATATACCTGTAATCCCAGCTCTTGGGAGGCTGTAAACAGGAGGATCACTACCAGTCCAATCTACACAGTGAGACCCTGTACACCCCGTCCTAAATACAAAAAATAATGATCATTTATTGTTTTGTATTAATTTCTACTTTACTCTTTTTTCCTTTGTTCCATTTATTTGGGGGTAGTGGAAGTTACTGATCTTTATCTGACCTTTTATTGTTGAACTGTTTCTTTTATTGTCATTTTTTTTTTAATTTTTGGGGCCCTGTTGCTATGTATGTATTCATTTATAATTGTTATAGCTCTGTGGCACTTTTTATTACTAAAAAATCTTCTTTGTCTCTAGTGATAGCTCTTACATTTTGTTTTTTTGAAAAGGGAGGGTGTCCCTATAGTAGTCCAGGCTGGCCTTTAATTTGAGGTGGCCCTTTTGCCTTAGTTTGCCAAGTGGTAGGTTTACAGGCATAGGCTACCATGCCAGGCAGATAATATGTTAATTTTCCTCTAAGATTAACATAGCCACCCCCACTCTTATGGTTACATAAGAGAATATGTAATTATGGTTTGTACACTATATGGTTTTTCTATATTTTCCTTTTTTTTTTTTTTAAGTACAGCATCTACAGGGTCTCACTTCATAGATTGGATTTGTAGTGATCCTCCTGTGTCCAGCCTCCCAAGAGCTGGGGTTAGGGGGCTGAGTCACCGTGCCCATCCCATTTGCCCTCTCAGTGTGTCTCTGAATTTAAATATGCTTCTTGAAAGCTCAGGGTCCTGATTTCAATTGCTGGCACTGCAAAAACAAAAAAAATAAATGTGCTTCTTACAGACAACATACAGAATTTTGTTTACTCATTTTGATAGTGTCTTATATTTTCACTGGAGTGTTTGCTCCTTTCAAACTTAATGTTTTTTTTTTTTTTTTTACGGAACCAGGGATTGAACTCAGGCCCTTGCGCTTGCCAGGGAGGCACTTATTCCACTGAGTCATCTCCCCTGGCCCTCAAATTTAATGTTTTTGTTTTATGGGTACTGAATTGAACCCAAAGCCTCACACTGAGCTACAAACACAATCCCTTTAGGGTCCTGCTGAATTTCCCAGGCTGGCCTTGGACTGTGATCCCCCTCCCTCAACCTCCCAAGTAGTTGAAATTCCAGGCATGTGCCTTCACACCTGGCCAGACCCATTTAGAATTACGATCCACCGCTTGGACCTACGACCCAGCATGGGGTTTTTTGGTGTAGTTCCCTACACATTGTTTATTTTTGTCTCTTTGAGACAGGGTCTTGCAATGCACTTCAGGCTGCCTTAAGCTCACTTTGTAACCCAAGTGGGTTTCAAACTCACATGGATGCTCCTGCCTCAGCCTCCTAAGTGCTGGGATCACAGGCATGCTACACAACTAGCTCTGTACACCTAGTATATAGTTTCAGTGTCTTTTTTTGTACAATATACCTTGTTTATACTACAGTACTCTTACTCTTGCTGATTTATTGTACAGTACACTAGTTCTATGTTGTTATATATAATAGTATTGTATGTAAGTTATGCAAATAAAAGCAAAGTCATCAAGTTGGCATTCCCCAAATCTTGGAAACAGCCCAAATAACCATTAACTGGTGAATGGATAGAGATTATATTTGTTTTTCATACGAAGTTAGCATTTCTTTTGACCATTTCTTTGTTCTAAAACTGTAATGTGCATACTATATACAATTCCTCAGTAAGCAACCAATTCATTTAACAAGCCAGTTGTAGGATAAACAAGGAATGCCTGTTTTGGGGACTGAACCCAGGGCCTTCTCACTGAATTACATCCTCAACCCATTTATTTATTTTGAGATATATATATATATATATATATATATATATATATATATATATATATATCTAAAATAATTATATATATATATATATATATATATATATATATATATATATATATATATATATATATATATATATATATATATATATATATATATCAAATAATTATATATATATATATATATATATATATATATATATATATATATATATATATATATCCATGTAATTATTTTGAGTATATAACTCAGTAAGTATATTTATATTGTTGTATAACTGCTCTCCAGAACTTTTCATCTGAATACTGAAAGTATACGCATTAAATAACTCCCTAACTATCCTCTTTTCCGGGCCTGGGCAACAATTTTTCAATCTGCTTCTGTGACTTTGTCTAAATATTTAATATAAGGACCACACAGTATTTCTTTTTGTTAACTGCCTTCTCTTAGCATTATTTATTTACGTATTTTGCAGTACCTGGCATTGAACTCAGGACCCTGCAATTGCCAGGCAAGCGCTTATTCTACTGAGCCATCTCCCTGGGCCCCTCTTTAGCGTAATGTGCTCACGATTCATCCAAGTTTTAGCGTGTGAGAATTTTTCCTTTTTGGAGCCTAACGAACACCCACTAAGTGGACACACAGTGCCTCCTTAGCCTTTACCTGCAGGTGGGCATCTGAGCTCGCCCACCACTTGGCCATTGCAAACAATGCTGCTATGAATGAGTGCGGAAGTACCGCTTTGAGATTTTGCTTTTAATTCTTTTCTGGGGTGATGGAGGGTGGAAGGTCTTGCTATACTTTAGGTTGGCCTTGTACTCACAGTGTAGCTGAGTCCGAATTCACTATGTAGCCCAGGCTGTCCTGCCTCAGTCCTCCCCAGTTATGGGATTATAGGTGTGTACCACCAGGCCTAGCTCATTCTTTTCAATATACACTGAGAAGTGGGTCTGCTGGATCATGTGTTAATGCTATTTTTAATTTTTTGATAAACACTTCTATTGTGACTGTCCCCTTTTGCATTCCCACCAGGACATGAGTTGTTTCTTCACATCATCACAGCATGCTGCTGCGCCATTTTAAATAGCTGTTCTAATCTGTGTGAAGTGATAGCTCACCATGGCTTTGCTGTGTGATTTCCTGTTTAGTGCTGCTGATCATCTTTGGCTTGCTGGCCATTTGTGTATCATGTCTGCAGAACTATTTCAGTCCTTGCCCACTTTTTTTTTGAGGTAGAGTTTGGGTATGTAGTTCAGGCTGGTCTTGAATTCACTGTGTAGTCGAGGCTGGCTTTGTGCTTATGAGGATCTTCCTGCCTCAGCCTCCTCAGTCCTGAGATGACAGGTGTGCCACCATGCCTCACTTCTGCCCAGGCTTTTTTTTTTTTTTTTCCTTCTGTATTTAGGACAGGGTATACAGGGTCCCAGGATGTAGATTGGACTCATAGTGATTATCCTGTTTTCAGCCTCCCAAGTGCCTAGTCTCAGTAGCTTTCTTAGCACGCTGTGGGCTGGGCCAGCGCAGCATGCCCAGGATTGAACCCGGCCTCTTCACGCTGCCTAAGCAGGTGCTTTAGTCCACTGAGCTATCCAGCTGGTCCCTGCCAAGTTTTAAGTAGTTACTTGGTTTTGTTGTGGTGGAATTATGTATCTTTGATATTAGCCCCTACCAGATCTATGAATTCCGTCTATCTATCTATCTATCTATCTATCTATCTATCTATCTATCTATCTATCTATCTATCTATCTATCTATCTAAATTTATTCATTTATTTTTGCAGAACCGGGGATTGAACTCAGGCCCTTGCGCTTGCCAGACAAGCGCTTATTCTTTTTTTTTTTTTTTTTTTTTTTTTTTTTTTTTTTTTTTTTTTACGCGGAACTGGGGATTGAACTCAGACCCTTGTGCTTGCCAGGGAAGCCCTTATTCCACAGAGCTATCCCCCCAGCCCCTGTAAGCGCTTATTCTACTGAGTTTATCTCCCTGGCCCCTACAATGTATTTTAAAGTTATATTATTAGTAGCTCTAGGGATTATACCCACCTACATTTTTGTTTTTGCAATACCAGGGATTGAACTGAGAGACCTTGTGCTTGCCAGGCAGGTGCTTAGGCTATATCCACCTACTTGAAATTAAATCTAGGAAAACCAGAAACTATTCTAATATAGCTCCACTCTTCTTCTTCCTTTTTTTTTTTTTTTGATGGAACCAGGGATTGAACTCAGGCCCTTGCACTTGCCAGGGGAGTGCCTATCCCATTGAGCCATTTCCCCGGCCCTCTTCCTCCTTTCTGTGTGATTATCATCTTTATTACATATGCAATAGTATGATGATTAATCTTATGAACTCTTCTGCCTTTTAATGAAGTTATAGAGAACACAGAGGCTTTTTTTGGCAGTACTAGGGATTGAACCCAGGGCCTTTACACTGTTATGTATCTAGTCCTTTATTTTGGAGGCAGGTCCTTATTAAGCCACTAAGCTCTCCAGGGTGACCTTGAAATTGTGATCCTCCTGCTTCAGCCTCTTGAGTAGCTGGGATTACAGGCCTGCACCTCTACACCTAGTTCTTAATATTTACCCATACATTTCCCTTTTCCATTGCTGTTTCATTGTATGTAAGTTTGGATTACTGCTAGGTATAATTTCTTCTTAGCATGAATGACTGCCTGGAGTACTTTAGGTGAGAAGAGCTAGTCTGTTACCTTCACTTGCTTTGGTAGTTTTGTTATCCTTGAAGGATAGTTGAAGATTTTTGATTTTAGGGCTGGCCAGATAGCTCAGTGGACTAAAGTGCCTGCTTAGGCAGGTGCAGGGACTGGGGTTTGATCTTCGATGTACAGTGCCAGCCCCACCCCCAGGGCACACTGAAATTGGACGTGGTGGCGCACACCTATAATCCCAGTGCTTGGGAGGCTGAAAACAGGAGGATCACTGAGTCCAGTTTCTGTAGTGAGACCCTGTACTAAATACATAAAAAAAAAAAAAAATTCTTTTTAAATTAGAATACTTGATGGATGGCAGTCCACACCACCTGGTGTATGTTGTTTCTAATGCGAAGAAAGCTGTTATTTTGTTGTTTTTCCTCTGTATGTGACAAGTTTTTCTAGCGTCAAGATCTCTTTCTGCAGCTTGGTTCTTACACTTAGGTCTGTGCTTATCCCATCTGGGCCTGTGGAGCTTTTTGGATCTGTAGATGAATGTTTTGCATCACATTTGGGAAGTTCCCAGCCAGTATTTCTTCTGGCAGTGCTTTCTGCCCACTCCTCCCCCTCCTCTCTTCCAGTACTCACTGCACACCTACACCAGAGCACCAGCGTAGCAAGGATCCTGCGGCTCTGTCCACTTCTCATTTTTTTGTTCTTCATAATTCTATAATTTTCAGACTTTCTTCTGCTTGTTTATTTACTCAATTCAATTTTTCAGTTTTATCATTTGAAACTGACAAAATGTATAAAACATAAATTCTACCATTTTTTAAATGTATCATCCAATGACACCAAGAACCTTCAGTACTGCACAGCCTTCCCCACTGTCCTTCTCCAGAACTCTCATCATTCCATCCTGAAACTTCATACACATTAAACTGGTGGGTCCCTACCTTTCTCTCTCTCTTTTTTTTTTTTGGTGGAACCACAGATTGAACTCAGACCCTTGCGCTTGCCAGGGGAAGCACTTATTCTACTGAGCCATCTCCCCAGCCCAGTCCCTACCTTTTTGAGACCAGGGACTGAGCAAAGAAGGCAAATTTTCCACAGAGCAGAGCTAGGTGGTTTTGGGATTCTCACAAGGAGCCCAGAGCCAACTTCTCCCATGTGCCATACTTAGTGGAGTTCCCACTCCTGGAAGGCTGCTATTTAGGCAGAGTGGACCTTGGGTGGTAACTAAGGGTTGGAGACTCCAGTAGATGGACTTTCCCCATTTTGGGTTTCTCCTGACCCCAGTAATCACTGTTTTACTTTCTGGGTCTGTAAATGTCACAATTCTAGTTATTGGACAGAAGTGGAATTATGGAGGATTTGTCCTTTTGTGTCAAAAGGGCTTGTTTTGTTTAGCATTTCTGAGGTTTAATTTCATGTAGAATTGCTTTTTAAAATAATTTCTATTTCTTTATTGAGACCATTGGTCAGCTCATCATCAATTTCTTTTTTTTTTTTTTTTTTTGGTACCAGGAATTGAATTCAGGACCTCGCACTTGCTGGGCAGGTGCTATGCCACTAAGCTAAATCCATGGCCCCTTCTTTAAATGTGGTTTTCTTTAGTTCTTTGACTATATATATGCACACACGCATTTGGGGTGCTGGAGATTGAATCTACTGAATCATGCATGCTAACATATGCTGTGCATACCCCAGTTCCTGGGTAGATGGAGAACAGCTAAGCTCGACATCTGGACCCAGGCCAAAAGTTTCTGCTGACCTGTTTTTCTTCCTGAGGTGAGTTACACCTTGTCTCTTTGAATGTCTTGATTTTTTGTTGTTGAAACTATTTTTTTTTTTTTTTTTTGTATATTTAGGGAAGGGTCTACAGGGTGTTCAGGGTCTCACTACTAGGTGGAACTCGCCGTGATATGCCTGTTTAGTCTCCCAAGAGCTGGGATTACAGATACACATCACCACACCCAGTCTCATTTTGATGATATAAGCTGTTGGGTTTTTTTTTCCTTTTTTAATTTTGAGCAATGTCTCACTGAGTAGTTCAAGCTGACAGTGTACTCACTGTGTAGCCTAGGTTGGTCTTGACCTTGTGCTGACCTACCTGTCTCAGCCTCCTGAGGGCTGGGATTATAATAGGTGCAGGCCACCAGATTTTGTTTTCCACATGGTGTACAGGGACAATGTTTCAATTCTTCTTTTAAAATCTTATGTTTAAGTTTAGCTTCATAGGGTTAACTTTGTATCTAGTGATTCAGACAGCTCTGAGCGAGTAAGGCTTTCACTCTCTGTTGATATGTTTGTGAATATATGTGAAAAACAGGCAATTCTGGCTTTTGATGGATTTTCTTGTATTTTTTTTTTTCATGTGCTCATAGGTTTATAATTCTCTGTGGATGTGTAGAGTTTAGCAAGATGATCTATGGCTGTCTTACTTCCTATTTCTGATAGTTTTCTGGTAGGCTGTTGGTCAGCTGCTTAAACTAAACAGGATCACAGCAGCAGGCTAGCTGGATGTTGCTTTGTGCTGTATGCTTGTCACTATAACTGTTGTTATTGACAATTCCAGTGGATATGGAATTTTTATGTCTATCATTTTTCATGGCATTGGAAATTGAACCCAGGGTATTTGCAATGAACCACAGCCACCCCCACACCCACTTAAGAGACGAGGTCTGGCTAAGTCACTCAGCTGCCATATTACATCCAGATCCTGGTATGCAATAGCTTACCTCCCAATAGCTCGGCATTTCTCTGGGCCTCTCGCCAGAGCCCGACACCAGCCTTGCCCACAGAAAGGAGCACATGGATGATTCCCTTAGGTGGTCGCTATGTTTTTTGTAGTCATCAGTTACTGTGTTTTAGCAAGGGAATGAGGAGTAGATGAGGACTGGATGGCAGAGCCACTGATATTCAGGATTTTCCTTATTACCAATGGGGTTTTTACATTTTTGCTCATTAAAATGATTGGTGGCTGGAGATTGTAGCACATGCTTGTAATCATAGCACTCAGGAGAATAAGAAAAGAGGATTTCCTCAAGTTGGAGGTAAGCCTTGGTTACACAGTGAGTTCAAGGCCAACCTGAATGACATAGCAAGACTTGTCTCAAAAAGCAAAAGAAAATTTGAGGTATCACTACTAAACAGAAGAGTTCCTTCTTGTTTTTTGCTTTTTTTTTTTGGCAGAACTGGGGATTGAACTGAGGCCCTTGTACTTGCCAGGGAAGCACTTATTCCACTAAGCCATCTCCCCAGCCCCAGAAGAGTTCCTTCTTACCTGTGACCTTTCTTCCTCCTGCTCTAAACTCTTGTCCTACCAAGTGCCTACCCAGCAGATAACACTTCTCTGTGGAAACAACAAAAACTTATGCCAGTGGGGGTTGCAGAGTACTGGTGCCCTTGAGGAATTTTGCCTGGATTCAGCCAATAGGACAGGGCAACCAAGGCCACCTTTCTTTTTTCTTTTTGCAGAACTGGGGATTGAACTCAGACCCTTGCACTTGCCAGGGAAGCGCTTATTCTACTGAGCCATCTCCCCAGCCCCTAGACTAGCTTTCCTGTCCTTTCAAAGTTCAAGAGATTGAACTCCTGCTGAAAGTGGAACAAGGGAAAGTGTGGGTGGGCATGGGTTAAAATGACAAACTGTAGCTCTTCTACAAATGTGGTGGTTTATTTCAACAAAATGTGAAAAGAGTACATTTGACTGAAGCTCCGTGCTCATTGGAGTATGTGTCCATCAAATTCTCACTTGGACGACTGAAGGCTGCTTTGTGAACAAAGTGGACAGATAACATGGCAATCTCAGTTCAAATACATCATTCACTCTCCTCCTCCCTGCCTCAGTAACCTCGCAAGTGTAATGGGCTGTGGGAAGATCAGATCACTCATGTTGTGTGGCTCATGTGACTTCTCCATATGAAAAATACCTGTTCTGTGGATGGAGGCAGAGGCAATAGAGGGCTCTGGAGAGGGAGCTGGTTCAGTATGTCATAACTTGGCGAAGAAGGGAGAGCTAAATGGACTTAACCCACCCAACCCTGAAGAAAGGCCAGGTCTCCTGGATAGTAAATGATTTTGTATCATCTGGGGTATGTGTGAAATTTGATTTATTGCAGAAAAGTGTGGAGGAATAATCTGGCCAGAGACAGTCCAATTCTTACCTAGTTGTTAAGCAAGTAACTAGCAGCAGAGGACGTTTCTTCCTTGACTGAGATTTCCCCACCTTCCTCTGCCCTTGTGTGAAGGTACCAAGTGCCTGCACTTTGCACCACGGAAGCCAGAGGCCCTGACTCCTGCGGGTGATCAATGTGAATCCAGCCCCATAGTGTGCACCTGTGATCCAGAGCTGCTTGCTGAGAAGTCCCGCCACTCCATCTGGACAAGTGCTTTAAAAGAAGGGAAGGTGAAGCTCTCTCCTTACATGAAACACAGAGTTAAGGCTCAAAACTGTCAATATCCTGTTTCCATAGCATCTCCTGATTTCCTCCCTGTGCATCAGTGACAAACACAAATTAGCTGCAAGGTAGGAATGGGGTGCCACACCAGCCCTCACCATCTGCTTGCTTTATGGATATCAGTTGGGAAAATCAGTAGGTTATTTTCTTGGATAACCTTGTTGAAAATAAGCTCTCTATAACTCCTAAGGAGGCCCCTGGTGCTAGCCATGTAGGGACCAGAAAGCCTGGAAGACAGCAGCACCGTAACTGGGTTGAGGGGTTTTAAGGTCATGGGATTCTGTGTTCCCCAGAAGCCTTGGCGCACCTGGAAGGCCTATTCCTGGTGCTAAGAACACAGCTGTCACCAGGCTCCTTTTAGTGGCTATGAGGAGAGGCCATCGTTTACACGCAGAGGTGAGGCAGGGCCCAGAGGTCAGGGGTGGCAGCTGCAAGGAGAGATGCCTTAGGATCGGAGATGGGCACCTCTAGGCCCTGTGAGCCTCTCCCTCTTGTAACTGTCAGTGCGCCAGGCTTCTAAGTGACCACTCCAGGTCCCAAGACATTTCTTCACCTTGGCTTACTCCCCTTGTGGCATGAGGGGAGAAAGAGCAGTTCCCTCTGGCTGCTTCTCTGCCAGCGCAGCCTGTGGCACTGACGGTTGTCCCATGCACTGACCTCAAGGCTCCTGGGTATGTCAGTCAAGAAGTGGCAAGCTGGATGGTGGTAGATTAACTACTATTCATGTGCACTGAGAGAAATTAACTCAAGGTTAAGGCCTCTAAATCCAAAATAACTTAGCCTATATTCTTTCTGCTTTCTGGACCAATGTTTCCCCCCATCTCTGAATTTTCATAGAACCTGTAGATTTCAGGCTGTCATTTTTCTTTATGAACACATACCTTAGTGTAATCAAACAGGGACTGATTCCTCTTCACTTACTGTATGCCAGGATGAATATGAGCTAAAGGGTGTTGGACTTGAGGTTTCCTCTGTGTCTCAGCCCCAGCCCTCCTCTGCTGCCTGTGGCTGCGGCTCATGGGGCAGGGGACAGGATAGGAGGGGTGGCCCTGCTTTTGTGCAGTAAGACTTCATGGTACGTGCCTGTACCTTTCATTGCCTTCTTAGTCCTGTGCAGGGAGGGAGGACTGTTGAGACAGTAGGGGTAATAAATACTGAAGGGGTAGTGTGACCAGGGCTTTGTGATCCTATATCCCAGGATGTCATGCATAACCTGAGACACTGAGAAGAAGCAAAATGCCACTTTGACTCCAGTGCTGGCTCTCCTGTGCCTTCTCATTACAGTGGTTTCAAGTCATAAGAGGCAGCTCTAGCCCTTTACTCCAGAGACAGGGCACAGATGGGCAGGAAGCTCTTCCTACGTGGAAGGGGAATCCATTGTGGAGAGGATCTGTACAACTTCTGCTCGCTGAGTGGGTGAGATATGCTGGGTCATGTGGACAATAGAATCCATGGCAACTTCTGGATTGGCCTGCACCAAGCTGGAGAGGAAGATTGGGAATGGTGAAGAAGAGAAGAAGCACAAGCATCTAGTTGGGGGCAGCTTAAGAACCAGTCAGTAAACATGCTAATACTGCAGACACTGTTGTCACTGCCTCACCTCTCATATATTTTTTTGCACTAAAAATGTACCCAGCAGTCAAGGTAATATAAAAGGAATCACCGAACATTTTGTTGTCAGAAAGAAAGTAGCACAAAGCTTCACAAAGACCACAGGGCCGCTGACAGTGCAGCCTGCATGAAAAGGGTGCTCCTTTGCTACATTGGTATCCAAATAAGTACAGTAATTATAAATTAGTGAAACAACTAGAAATTCACCAATTCTCATCAATAATGCATGCACATGTGTATATAGGTATATAATGAACACTGCAACATTGGTTCAGACTTCTGCTTATAGAATCTAAGTGGTGCTCGACAACTGGAGAGGTGAGGTAGAGTTGTGAAGTTATCATTTTGTAATCTCACTATAAAAAACAGGTTCAAGCAAGAATCATCAGTGGATGCTACATCTAAGAAAATTTTTATGGAGATTAAGGTACAGTAGTACCCTGGTTCATGAATTTTAATTCTTCCTTCAGTTCTGGTCTCAAACCGAATTGGGAGAAAACTGAATCGAATCTCCCCACATTGAACCTAACTATTGAATTCAATTTGGCTCATGTGCAATTTGGTTTGTGACCAGAATTGTGGAAAGCATTAAGTTTGTGAACTGAGGTTTCACTGCATTTGCATGGCCTTAAAGTATCTTCCTATAGACTACTCATTATGTGCAAGGGGTAAAAAAATCAATGATATGTGGTGGAGAACTCGGGTAGCATCCTGATAGGCAGGTGAACCTCGTGCACCTTCAGACGGGGCACTCTATGCAAGCCCACTATCACATATGCAGTGTTTCGGCTAGAATGCATAATCCAGGTCGAATCACGAGGAAACATCAGACAAATTTAAAATGAGCAATGTTCCAGAAATTGTTCTTTAGTGGTGCTTGGGGACTGAATCCCAGGGCTGCCTTTATGCTAGATAAGTGCTCTAACACTGAACTATACCCTCAGCTCAGTGGAAGATTTTAGATAAAAGCTTTTAGTCAATGCTCAATTTACTGAAGTTGATTATCTCTCTCTGGCTATGAGAATACGCCTATTTTCAGTGAATATAGAAATGATAAAGCAAATAGGGTAAAAAGTAAATAATAGGTAAATTTAGGTACAGACATAGTGGTATTCCGTGTACAGTTTTTAGGCTGGTAACTTTTTCCTAAGTGAAATATTTTCCAATAGTTTTATTAAAAATACCCCTGCAGTGCTCCTGGAAAGCTACTGCACCATCAGCTTTCTTTCCTCTCAGGACTATTCATTCAATTTGAGCATCTGTATTCAGAAGTAATAAGCAGGCACTTGATGAAGCTAAGTCTTCATCAAGCTCAGATGACTAAGTATTCAGTAGCTAAGAAATAATTGTGCCTCAGGACTATACTTGTGCAGATGTGTCAACTGCAGCAGTCTCTGACAGCAAGAGATGGGCATCATCTCATGATTTCTTCTGAACTTTTTTTTTTTTTTTGCAGGACTGGGGATTGAACTCAGGTCCTTGCACTTGCCAGGGAAGTGCTTATTCCACTGAGCCAACTCCCTAGCCCCTCTTCTGAACTTTTTATTCCAAAGAAATGAGCCCTACTAGCCTAGAGGAGTCCCCTGCTGCTGGTCTCACCTGCGGATCTGCTTGAGGACGTAGTCTCTGCTGATGTATTTGATATTCTCCTCTATTACTGAGCGAACACCATCTTCCTCTGTCAGTTGCTTCTCCAGCCACTCCACCAGATCTTTATTATTGTCCCAAACATAGGCCTGCAAAGAGATGACTCTTGGTCAGACACCAGGGATTAGGCCAGGCCTGGACATGTGACTACTCTATCTGGAATGTTCACTCCTTAAAGCTTGGCTTAAAGACCCTGTTACAAACTTTCTGTCCTGTTGGCATTGTAGGAAGAGGAAGAGACCGGCCCTGTCTCCTCTCCCTGCTTTTTGAGCTGCACAGACACATATTCAGAGTCTCCATCTGGGCTTTTCTAGGGCATCAGTTCTTATAGTAGACTCTGTCCTGTGAGACCCTGGGTCTCACATGCTAGAAGAGTTCAATAACCTGATAAGTTTGAGACAAAAACTTAAGAGCCCATCTTACTTAGTGAAGTGTGACTCAGAGGGAAGGGCTATTTATATGAGCATTTTGCTTTTAGAGGAATTGAGACACCCTTTCCAAAGTGTGAGTCTCCAGACCCAAGAAGGGCTTGAACTGTGCTGCAAGCCCAGCCATGGCAGCCTCCTGTGGTCAAGCTACAGGCTTTTAATGAGATACAGAAGTGGACTGATGTGAGGCAAGTCTCACTGCAACCACAGAGCACCACGGCAAAAACCTACCTTGTATTATTAGCTATGGGAATATGCAAAAGGGCCAAGGTGTCTACAACCCCAGAGGCCTCAACAAGCTACATCTTGCCTCCTGTTTTTCAAGACCATTTAGCTGAATATTTCCTAGGTAGTTGACTACATAATAATTCAGGAGTGTGTTAGAACCCTAATAGCCTTCTCCTTGCTCTCTTCTCTCATTTTCTTTACAAATCATTTAGAAATCGTTTTGTTAATGGTTTCCGGAAAACCAAGTACCACCATTAGGGCTCATTCATATTTATGTCATTTTGTTTGGGTAATTAAACACAAAGCTTGTCATTTAAAGGTGTGCTATCCTTCTCTGTTATCACTAACGAAGTCAAAGTCAGAATGACAATGAGTTTGGCGCTGTTATTTAATAGGTGGGTTTGCTGGAGACTTTGAGATTTGCAGTGTGGTTTCAGGAAACCCAGATACAAGCAATGGCACAAAAGCCAGAGCTGTAGCTACAGGGCCTGCAAAGACAGAAAAAACGTTCTCAGCACATCCTCTTAAGAGTCTTCCAAAGGCGAGGAACTGGGCATGTGGCTGTTTTCCAATCTAGTTCATTCCTTCGAAGAAATGGTTTTTCAAACTCTCACTTCTCACCCTTGTCTGTTGGGAAGCTGTGACTGGTTATTTAATATGTGTCACTGACTAGCATGTTTCTAAGATGTTTTACATGTGAAGAGTGCTGTGGCCAAGACTGTGCAAACCTGGGGGAGCCTTTCCGCCTCTCCATACTCTGCCCATGGCTAACATTCTCAAGGCTCAAAGGCAGGAAGATGCTTCGCTCTAAAAAGCCACATCAATCTCTGTTGACAAGGGGGAAGGGAACAGCACTACCACATACTGCATGTCCTACTCAGTATGTGGTGGTCCTAACCCACTCAGTCCAGCTTATGGATGTACCTGGACTCGAGACATTTTCATTTTTATCTCCGTCATTGGTAATTTAGACTTCTCTCTGGTTTGAGAACTTACACCTTCCCCAATTTAGGAAGCTGTTGGGGAAGGGAAAAAAAAAAAAAATACAACAATGAATGCTTCTTGTGTTTCAGAATGTAAAGAAAAAAAAAAAAAAAAAAAAAAAAAAAAAAAACTCAACTAGATTTACCCAAGAATCCCAAAGCCTTTAGTTTAGGAGAATATTTAATACTCTTATTAATCATTTTTAATCCGTTTGCTTTTAATTAAGAAACAGCATGATGCTTTCCTATCAACATATGCCAGGGAGCAGATTAATTGTGGCTTAAGATAACTCTCCTTGATTGGTGTAATGTATTAGCTAACGAGATGCCTGCTTCTAACAATGCTCAGACACTATACTGGAAAGCCTCTAGAGAAAACTCTTCTTCCTTCCCCTCCTGCAGCCACAAAGTATGTCAGGTGTTTAAATTAAACATTTAAAAAAGTTCCCAGAAAGGATTAGAGTAACACATTCCAAGTTTTTTTTTTTTTTTTTTTTTTTTTTGTCTTTCTGAGACAGGGTCTCACTATACAGTTCAGGCTGGCCTTAAGCTCACTTTGTAGCTCAGGCTGGTCTCGAACTCACAACAATCCTCCTGCCTCAGCCTCCCGAGTGCTGGGATTATAGGCATGCGCCACCACGCCCTCCAAGTTTTATAGTTGCTTGAAAATATGGGCTTTCTACATAAAAGACCTGCTATTTACTCAAAGGAGAGCCTCCCAAAAGTTTCCTTGGCAGTCACCAAGCCCAAACCCAACCAAGTGTAGATCACAGCCCAGAGCATGTGAAGGCAGGGATGGAGTCCTAATCAACTGCATTTTAGCAAGAATAAACAAGCATATATACCCACAGTGCCCTAGTTCTTCTCAAAAGGCCTAGGAGTGATCAATATACTGTTCTGAACTATTCTAGCAGGGAAAAGCAAGTCACCTGCTGCCCTCTTGAGAATAGCTAAAAGACAGCATTCCATTCATCCACTAGGACAGGCCAACTCTGTTCCCAGGAAATGAGCCAATGTCATTTCCTTAGATTTATGAAAATGTGTGTGTGTATGGTTTTCTTTTTCTTTTTGAGACAGGATCTTGCTATGTAGCCCAGGCTGGTCTTGAACTCATTGTACAACCCAGGCTAGCTTTAAATTATGGTGATCCTCCTGCTTTAGTTCCCTGATTATAGACATAAGCCACCACATCTGGTATCCAATGTGGATTTTAAATGTGTGAAATATTGGGGCACTAATCTTGTGCCCATGTCATCTGCATGACACTCAACTAGCCAGAACCCCTGGTACTGGCACTCTACCACTGAGCATATCCTCAGCCCATCTTTGTTTTTATTTTAGATTATTCCCCAGGCTGGCCTTTTACTAGCAGTTCTCCTGCCTTAGCCTCCTAAGTAGCTAGGATTAGAAGTGTGCACCACAACACCTGGCCTCCAACAGAACACTTAATACCAATAAAATATCAGAAACTAAACATCAGAACATGGCTGACCCTACAAAATATGTTCATCACTTTCCTTATCAAAATGTAAGTATCTTAGGTGCCACTTGGGCTCACTAACTGTATGTAGTAATTAGTCTCTCTTACAAAATCTAAATGACCTGGACAACTTAGTGAGACCCCGTCTGAAAATAAAACATGAAAAGGGGCTGGAGATATAGCTCAGGGTGAAGGCTTTGGTTTTAATCCTCAGTATCACCACCTTCACAAAAACAAAACAAAACAAAACAAAACAAAACAAAAACAAGCTTCATTACTAACTTATCACAGAGCTGTTAAGTTCTCCTTAGGCACAGCCAGGGAGTGACCAGAATATAACTCAACCTTGCTGTGAACCCTGATCACCATTCCCTACAAATGACACAGGTTGGGGCCAGGAAGATGGCTCAGCAGAATAAGCGCTTCCCTGGCAAGTGCAAGGGTCTGAGTTCAATCCCTGGTTCTGCCAAAAAACAAAAACAAACAAAAAATAACACTGGTTGTGACCTGTCTGGGGAATTCCTATTGGTGCTGACCTTGAGTGCAAGAGCTGCCTAGCCTAGTGGGGTAGGGGTGGGGGGACATACACATCTTGTAGTGAATGCATACAGTATTTCAGTAAGTCATTTTCAGTATACTATGCTACACGTACAAGTCTATGTCTTGCTCAACAGAAGCTTTGGAAGCACTGTAGGTTTTTTTTTTTTCAGAAGCTTTGGAGTAAACAGAAAAACATTACATATGTCCCAGGGGCCCTGGAACCCCATTTCCTGGAAGCCACCTTGCCTCAGTCCCAGCCCACAATAAGATGGAGCAATGCTTTCTCTGCTTTCCTTCGCCTCATGGGTAGCTTAAGGCTCGTGGAAATCAAGTGACCCCATCAGTGGTGCATTTTCTTGTTAGCCTCACAGGACTTCCCCTAAACACTGATTCCATTTGCAAGTCAAAGAGTGAATGTTAGCTATCTGGACAGCAAAAATGCAATGACATCAGAACAAGCCAAATCAAGTATTCACTGAATGTCTCCAGTGCTCAGGGGCCAACCCCTTCCTGCCCATCATGAAGTCACAGTCACTGTTGTTATTTTTTAACTTCTAACACGCTGTGCTGAGGGAACTACTCCATACTTAGGCACACAGTGTGTTACTGAAACTCACTGAACCTAAATATTCCCATTTTATATGTGGAAAAATGGAGGCTCAGATATGCCCAAATCTTAGTAAATGTCAAAGCTATGGTCCTAAAAGTTAATCCACATTTTTATCATTGTTCCATAAAGAGTCCTCATCTCAGTTTCTACTACTGGGGTTGGGTGTGGGGGTAGAGATCAATGAGCCTTTTTGAAAAATCATATTTTAAGTTGTGAATCTAAGAATTAACACAGAAAACACCCATGGAACAAATGTGTGCTATGTTCTTATGATCCAATTTAAACCACAGTTCTTGTTATATTTTTCAGGCAGCTGTAGTGATGCTTTGCTTCTGCCTACAGTGAAACTATGACCCATAAACCCTACTATTTCCTATAACAGGACTGATCCCAGTGGATGCAAACAGAAATCCCATAACTCATGTTAACAGATACCTCTGAGGGAAACGAATTACATTCTTCAGATATATAATAGTACAGTGTCAATTTTTGTCCTAGAATCTCTGTTTTTAGGAATGAGATTAAAAAAACAAGTTCTCTAAGAAAAACCAAAAAACATGAAGCATGGCTGTCACTACATGGCTTTTGCTACCAGTAACCACAGTAAGAATTAGAGGGTCATGGGAAGGCTGCTCTAGACTCTGCCAGTCTTTGCTTCTGAATTTCACAGCATGTATCATCTGTCACTTTTTGAAGAAAAACAAAAAGGTGGTTTAACACCATTTCCTAACACCAAGCAGCTGTACATCAGCCCTTCAGAGGCAGCATGGATAGCTTCTGAGTCTCTCAAGGACACTACAGATTTTATCACCCGCACCCTGCTAGACTTGGTCCTGCTGAGCCTGCAGAATCTGGAAGGAGGCTTCAAAGCCAAATGCCCTGATTCCATAGGCTCTCCCATCCTTCTTCCCTTTCCTCTTTGTGGCCTGGGATGAAAAGCTGAGAAGAATGCTGGGTTTGGATGCAGAGGCTAGAAAAATAGTTTGAATTCTTGTGCACAGCTGGTCCTCAGTACTTGGGCAGCCTCTTGCTGAACTATAGGATGGGGAATGTCTTCTGTACTTGAGTTCTAGCTAGAAGCCTATGCACATGCAGTCAACTGTTCTCTCCAATAATAAGAGACAGCAACGACCTATATCTTGAGATACACTGTCCCTTGGGAGCAGGCTGCTGAGGAGCAAATGAGGGACCAATCACTTCATGCTTGGAGGGAAACTATTCCTTCTTCTCATCCTTGTGTCTACTGAGGCTATGCACGTCTATTAGTGACTAATGTGGTAGAAGTGGTGCAGGCCTCTCCTGGCCACACACACACACACACACACACACACACACACACACACACTCCATTTACCTAGCCGACACACACACACACACACTCCATTTACCTAGCCGACACACACACACACACCCCTCTCTCTCTCTCCATTTACCTAGCCGGCCTCTGTTAACTGAAGAACAACCTCTTATTTTACACTTGCGTGACTTTCAATGCCAACTTCCACTAGAAGCTGCCAGTAGTCACTGACAAAATTGTCTCACTCAATTATGATGCCACAGATTGACCTTAACCTGAACCAAATGTCAGAGAAGGTTGCACTCCTCTGCTGCACATCTGAAATATTTATCCAAAGAAGCTTCTCAGTCGTAAAGAAACGGGCAGACTTAACACAAAGGTGAATCTTAGAAGCACCCACTTCAGTGGCTTTAACACTGATGGTGAATCTTGGAGTTTGTTGCTGAGAACTATTAGAGAAGGCAGGCAGTACTTTCCAGGAAGAGGCTGCTATGCTCCCCTTTTTGTACGCCAGGACCCTTAAAGCCACTGTTAGCCCCCTCCACAGTATTCTAACCTGGTTTCAAGAAAGGATTTGATCAGAACAACACATATATTTTTAACACATATCATTAATACTCTGACAAGACATATATGACTTAATCCATATATTACCTAGTAATAAAGTTAATTTTTTTTTGTTTGTTTGCCATAGTGCTGGGCACATACCAGGCAAACACTCTTGACACTGAACCACCTCCCTAGACAAACATTTTTCTTACAAAGGTGTAGAATTAAAGGTTCCATCTTTTTACCCCAATTCTTCTGTGCACTCTCTTGTGCAGTCCACTATTCCAGGTTGAATGGACCTTTGCTACATCTACCTTAAGGCAGGGGCACCAAGAACACCATCACTACAGTGAGGCACCAATGTTTCCCATGAGATCCCCCTGAGACAGCTTCCTGTAAAGAGGCTGGCCAGTAGCTATGGTTATAGCATCTCCCACTTACAGTACTCCCATATACTTAGCATCCTGCTTCTACCTCCTTCAATTCTGTCCTCTACAACTCCCTATGTTGTATCTGTAAAATAGATATCAGAGTATATCACTCTGCTGATCAGCATACCTTAGTGGCTTCCTGTAGACCTTAAGAAAAAACCCTGACTACTCCCTACCAGCTTATAGGGCCTTATGTAGTCAGGCCCCTACCCCTGTCTTCTTATCTGGCACCCAATATCAGAGTGAAATTGAAACATGTACAGTTCCTTGAAACATGCTGCTTCTGCTATCATGTGTGGGATCACACTATTGCTGCTTTATTTCGTTATAAGGTCTCCATATGTAGCCCATGCTGGCCTCAACTTCATAGCACTCTTCCTGCCTCAGTTTCCTGAGTACTGGGATTACAGACAGGTGTGTGCCATCATGCCTGGCCTGCACACTACTGGTTTTGCCTGGAACTGTTCTTAATCTCTCTCACTTTTGGTTCAACCTTTTTTCTGGTTCATTTCTACTTTGTTTTTGAGTATCTACTGAGATAGCACGTTCTCTTAAACTCTCCCAGACTTTCCCTTTCTTTTGTCTAAGGTCAAATGCTGGCTCTCAGACTGTATTGTCTTTAGCACAGGACCTCTGCCTCCTCTGTCTTCTCTCTGAGATGAAGAGACAGAACAGTATCTGTTTCTTCCATGACCATGTCTCCATGGCCTAGACTGGCAACTGTTATAAGCATTCCAAAAGTTTGCTGAATGACCCATAAGTGAAAAGTATTTGTGCCTACCACTTCTGACAAGATGCCATGTTATGGGTTGTGTGTATGGGAAGGGGGCCTAGGTTTCTAGATTCCCTTTCTACTCCAGCCTGTAGGGCCGGAGATTCTCAGATGACGCTCAATGCAGCCTCCAGGTGGGGATGAAGAGTACAACATGAAGGAGTCCCACCTACCTTCACTGTTCCTTCTACTTCCACAAACCAGCGCCTTAACATGGCCTGGATCTGGCCATCAGTCAGCTCAGGGTTAGCATTGTGGATTTTCTTCTTGACCAAGTCTTCTAGCAGCAGACGCCTCAGCCGCCAGTAGAAGAAGGTACGGGATGTTTTCCAGTCCAGGATGTCCTACACCAGATTGACAATAAGCTTAGTTATCTAAGCCCCAGGCCTTGCTCAGCATTCAGTCTGGAGGAACCCCACAAGCATTAAAGCTGACTCCCTAGCTAAGAGTTTGGTGCTGACAGTGAGCTCTCAGTATCTACAAGAGGCTGGTGTGGTGGTGTAACCTATAATCCCAGCATTCAGGAGGCTGAGGATTGCTATGTGTTTGAGGCCAGCCTGGGCTACATAGTGAGACTGTGTCTCAATAAAACAAAACCCTCCCAAAACAAAGAAAACAAACCTACAGGGTACCTGCCCTGTACCCTATCCACCAGCACAGAACTACAGCCACAAGCTCTGCTGACTGTGTGTACAGCCATGGGCCAGGTGAATGCTAACCCTGTCCACAACTAAGACATTGTGAAGAACAGAGTCAATGTCTAGATAGCTATAGGGGAAGAAAATGGTTTTGACTAGATGGCTGAAACAACTTGCATGCAGATCAAAGGTAAAGTAGCTGCTGCTGGAATCATGGTGCTGTCATAAAAATCTACTCAGGACCACGTGACCAATAAGGCTTATAACCCATCTTACCACCAATGAAATGAAGCTTGCATCTTAGAACCCAAGAAGACCCAAATCATACACTATTTTAAGATAATAAGGGATATTGAAAAAGGAATTCTCTTAGCCGGGTGTGGTGGCGCATGCCTGTAATCCTAGCACTCGGGAGGCGGAGGCAGGAGGATTGTTGTGAGTTCGAGACCAGCCTGAGCTACAGTGAGCTTAAGGCCAGCCTGAACTGCATAGTGAGACCCTGTCTCAAAAAGACAAAAATAAATAAATAAATAAATAAATAAAAATAAAAAAAAAAAAAAAGGAATTCTCAAAGAAGTTGGAAATGGATTGATCTGCACAAATTATTTTAATCTGGTGCCAACAGCTCCCTGCCCGTGGGCTTAGATGTGCGACACATTCACTTTTGAGCCTCTAACAAGTCAAGTAACATTGTACTTACGTTAATAACACCCTTCTCTTGCATCCGGCCTGGTGTGTCATGCAAGTCAGCAAACTGCACAGCTACCTGATGGTAAATGGGAATTAGGAATTCTTCCCGCTCCTTCAGCTTATTCTCCAGCTCCTTCCGTTCCACTGGGCTTAGCTCTGGGGTGCCTGCAATTAGTTAAAACTGCCAGTCACAGTCGGTGGTGACCAAGAATCTGTACACAGAGCCGCCACAGTCTGGGAAGCTCAATGCCACCCCACCTCCTTTCCTCTGGAGCCCGATTCTTCATGGTCTTCTCCACCTCTTTGGTGTGTAATGGGACTCTATAAGATGCTAGTCCTGACCTTACTTTGTTTGCCTCAGGGAGCCCATAAGTCCTTTTTTCTCTGAGGAAACCACGATGGCAGTCCTTTTTCCCAGGGTCCTACCTGAGCAGCTGCAAATAATCACCTAGAATCCTGTGCACATCTCATCAGATTGTTGACTCAACAGCCAGGTTCCTCCTTCCCTCCAAGAGACCACAGCGAGCACAATGACACCATGCCAATCCATGCTGACCAGCTTTACAAGGAGCAGACCATACCAAGTGTCAAAGGTGTTCTGTGCTCTGAGCATAGACCAGTGGCTCTGGTTTCCCTATGTCTACAGTAGTTATTTGCCAAACTAGTACACAACCGAATAATTCCTAAAGTTACAAGCTACAGGATTTCACAGCTTCTGATCTCAGGTTTGGCTACTCTTAGACACAATTAGTAGAATCCAATCTAATCAGAGCCAGATCCATGTGTTTCAAGTTAGCTTGGTAGACTAGCTCTTGGGTTGCCACCTGGCCTGCTACTGACAGCAAATCATGACCAGAGTAACAAAGACATTCTAGTTCTTGGGTGAAGAGAAAAGGAAAAGGAAAAAATAGTCTTCAAGCCTCACTTGGATCACTGAGCATATAGGCACGTAATACTCTTAACAGAAAGGACATTTTAGAATTCCTATAGCAAAGAGGGCCCCCTCTTCCAAACAATAGTGTCTAGTAGAGGTGTTACTATGTTGTGCTTTTCTTCCTAGTTACTTTCAGAATGAGATCTGTAGTCAATACTGAAAATTTAGCTGCCTGGTAAAGAGGAGTAAGTCTAGCTGAAAGAGCAATAGGTGACAGCCCCTGGTGTTGGGGACAACCTGATGTGCTTTGTCACTAAACCTGACAAAAACATGAGCATAAGTGATGGGACAGAGAAAAGAAAAGTCTATTTTAAGCATGCCTGTCTGAGAACAGGCCTTGTTTTTTATGCCACTATGAATCATATGCCATAAATAGCCTTGGGCTGCTGAGTGAGCTGAAAGTATTACATAAACACATGTTAACAGAGCAGGGACATAACTATTATAGCTAGTTCCATCTTTATGAGTTTTTCGGATACCCAACTCCACCTTTTTTCTTTTTTTTTCCCTTTAAACTTATCTCTATTTTACCAGTGTGGTGGACGGTGCTAATAAACATGTTTTTCTTGGGCAATCACTGACCTGCTGCCTTAGGCTTCTCATGCCTCAGCAGCCTTCCTTCCAAAACAGGTGAACATGATGGTGCCACACAGGGGTGACACCATGGTCTTTGTGTTCTATTGTGGCCCTGCCTGAGAGCTAACGGGTGGAGAGCTGTCAGGCATCCTCTGTCACAAAACTTTATTGGCATGCCCTTGCTAGGGAAACTAACAACCTTCCTTTACCATTGACCAGACCTTAGAGTCACCACTCAGACCTTAGAATGTTGATTCCAACATTCCAAGAGAGGAAATACAAGATGAGCCTTGGAACAGAAACCAAGGAAACACTTGGTTTAGACATTTTGTTATTATTATTATTATTATTATTATTATTATTATTGGGAAGGGTGTACAGGGTCTCACTACTAGACTGGACTCCTAGTGATCCGTCTCTTTACAGCCTCCCAAGAGCTGGGATTACAGGCACATGCCACTGCACCAAGTCTCAACTGCTGTCTCAGTGAGCATGGCAGGCCCCAGGGGATCGAACCCTTGGCCCTTGCTTCTGCTTGTAGTTGCTTTTATCTGCTGAGCTATTTGGTCAGCCTTGGTTTGGGCATTTTAGACTGTAGTCTAAAAATGTCTCTATTGGCCAAATCAGAAAAAACTTGAACACCAAAACAAATTACTTATTAGAATATTTATGGAATAAAATAAGAATCTATTTTGATATAAATATTAATAAGGGAGAAAGGAGGAGGAAAGCTCTCCCTCACATATAAATTGATTCTGCTAAGTCATCAATGGGTGTTGAAACCAGTGGATGAGTCTGATGAGAAACAGAATATTTACAAAGTCTCAAAGTATCTCTTTACAAAT
The DNA here is from genome assembly GCA_004027165.1 of Ctenomys sociabilis. Taxonomy (NCBI): domain Eukaryota; kingdom Metazoa; phylum Chordata; class Mammalia; order Rodentia; family Ctenomyidae; genus Ctenomys; species Ctenomys sociabilis. The sequence continues at coordinate 81,576 of PVKA01003081.1, read as the reverse complement.
CAATTAATTACAAAGGGGAACATAACCTTACAGTGGATTAACGTAGTAAACAAAAGCTTAAACAAGTTATTAAAAGTTATCCCCAGGAATAGGGCTGACTGGCATCATGTGCCTCCCAACATGATGTGCTAAAGACAGAACAGCATGTCTGAAATATCCTTGCCAAACATGCAGGATCTGAATCTAACTGTTATGGTTTGTATACAGGTGTCTCCCCAAAAGCCTTAGGCAATCATGGGGCAGTTTCTGGAGTTGGTGATTGATTATTGTGGGCGTGGATGTGCACCTGCCCTGGGGTAGGTAATTTGTATTACAATGTCAGGAGGGGTGAGAGGCTGGCTAGCTGCCTCAGCTGCAGCTCTCACTCCCTCTGCTCTCTGCTCTTCACTGCAGCCATGAAGGATTGCTCTCTGACATGTGCCAGGCTGCCTTGGAGCCAGCTGAGTATGGACTGAAACCTCCAGTAATTCTGAGCTAAATAAACCTTTCCTTCCTTCATTTCGAGTGTTGGGTATTTGTCCCAGCAACAAGAGAAGAAAAACTGAGCCACTAACCATGGGAAAATGTACGACAAACACAAACAGGAATATGCTACAAAAGCAGCTCACTGAAAGCCAAGAAAGGCTGAGGAATTATTCCAGATTTAAGTAGACTAAAAATAGATGACAGTGAGCTCCAATATGTGGTTTGATATTAGATCTTAGGTCCAAGGAGAAAAAGGTAAAAGCTATGAAGGCCTTTATTGGGACAATGGTAAAATTGTAATATGAATCATGGATTAGACAATGGTATTGCATCAGTGTTTATAGTTCCTGGTTTTGATAAATGTATGGTGGAGAAAATCTATTTTGATAACTGTATATGCGAAAATCTATGTTCTTAAAATACACAGAATATTTATGGATAAAAGAGCATGATAGCTATAGATTAATAGTTCAAAATATTGTGTAAGAAGTGAGCAAGAATGAGTGAGCATACAGTGAAGCAAATGAACAGAATGTGCACAGGAGAATTAAAAAAAGGATCAGACATTCTCTGTAGTATTCTCCTAATTTCTTTGTGAAATCATTATCAAGTAAAAAGTTAGAAAAATTAGCAAAGCTGAAAGCTTTTGCTGGTTATCCAATACATATAATCAATAATCAAAGGTATTTAGAGAGCACTGGATGGCATTCAATGTGCTTTAACTCTCTTAACTCATTTAATCTTCAAAACAACCTCAGGCAGTTGGTATTATTATTCCCACCTGATAACTGAGGAATCTGAGGCATTGAGAATTTACATAACTTGTTGAGGTCATAAAGCAAGAGCGTAATCAGAACCAAGCCTCAAATACAGAAGTTTGGTTCCTAAAGGTTTGTTTTTTGGTATCAGGGATTGAATTCAAAACCTTATGCTTGCCAGGCAAGTGCTTAAGCCACTGAACTATTTCCCTGGCCCCTTTCTGAAGCTTTTACACACTGTGTTAAATGTTTCTTCTTCCTTAGTGGGGACAGAAGACCAATTCTTTAGTATTAGTATTCCTTTATTTTCTGAAAAGGCAGATTCCTGGCTCATAGAGCTGAAGTTCCACCTCAGTCCCATTTCCTAACTAAGACCAGGACACTATCTCCAATAACTCCTACCCTTTCTGTAGGAGATATGATTCTAATAGCCAAGATTTTGTTTGTTTGTTTGAGACAGGGCCTCACTATGTAGTTCAGGCTGGCCTTGTACTCGCAGAGATTCTCCTGGCTCAACCTCTCAAGTGCTGGGATTACAGGCGTGTTCTATCATTCCAGGGCTGCACAGTGGGGAACAGCCTCTAGGCCCAAGCCAGCAAGACTACGGATCTAAGGCCAAGACCATGGCATTAGGGCCGGGATTCAACTTGGGTCCTTGTTCTTGCCAGGCAGGTATTTATGCCTCTGAGCTATGTCTCTGGCCCCTGGTAGCTAAAATTTAAGGATTGCTTTGTTTAGAGGAGTTTTATTTTTTTGTTTTTGGTGCCAATGACCAAACCCAGGGCTTCCAGCTTGCTAGGCAACCATTCTACTGCTGAGCCAAATCCCCAGCCTCAGATAGCTTTTCTTTACTGAGACTTCAAGAACCCTTGATCTGAAAGATAGGACACCCCTTTGAAGTCTTCCTCTGGGTAAACTACTATCATATATATCATATATAACACATTGCACTCAAATCTTTCAAGATCACAGAGCTCATAAGTCACCACGTACAATTCAGAGCTGGGTCTGGTCAGCTGTTAACACTGATGCCAAGCTAAATACCTCTAAGTTGGTGAGTGCTTTCCAAGTTGTTTCACTGACATTATCTCTGATCCTGGTAAGAACTAACCTTCCTTCCAGACAGGGTATCTATTTTATAAACAAGAAAGCAGAGACTCTGAAATGTCAAGTGATTTTCCCAATTGTATCCAGCTCTTAAGTAGCAAAGTCAGGATTTATACTTGAATCTAGCTGTCTCCAAAGCCTGTGTTCTTCCACATTAAATGGTGTGGAGGTGGTCAAGCAGTTATCTCTGCAGTAACCACAGAAGGGAGACCTGCTGGAGAGCCTGTTTTGTTAGTAAGGGATTAAAAGCAAGGCTTAGCATAGAAGAGGGAGGAGATAAGGGCTGAGAGCGAGCCTTCTGAAATGAATTTTTGGCCTAACCATGTTGGAGGGATAAAGGAGGCTGGTTCCTGAACTACCAAAGGTCTCACCTACCTGATCAAGCTATTGTAGAACTTTGAAGGTAGCAAACACCTACAATGCTCTGGCCCTTCCGAGACTAGGAAGACCACAGAGCATTCCCTCAAGGCCCCTGTGTTTGATTTTTTTCAGTAATGACTGATCACAGTTGAAGATCCACCTCAAAAAAAGGCAGCAGAGCACAGGAAAGATACAGCGAAATGTGTTTTAAAATGCAATAAAAAGGCCAAGGATTTGTGTGCTTTATTTTAGGAAAAAAACGGCTTTTACATTTTTATTTTCTAAAAATAAAAGACTGCTCTTAAGTTAATTTTACCCATGTGTCACATGTGGAAGGCCCTTCTCTCCTTGTACAGCAAAGCAGCCAGCCCTGGTAATGATTTAGGGGAGATTAACAAATATGTCAATGTCTATTTTCTGCTTAATTTAAAAGCGGCGTCTATAAAGATTTTTGACTTCTGAACCTTGTTCTCCTGAAAGAAAGAAGGTAAGAATGAGGAGGGGGATAAAGAGTGATTATCCTATCATTGATCGTTTGTCAGGAGCATTTCTTATTCACTGGACTATTGTAAAAAGCTAAGCTCTCGATCAATCCTGTAAGCTCCCTGTACAATTAAATATCTTGGAATGGTTTTCTTTCTTTTCTAGCTAGATTGCAGGGCCTCAGGGTTTTTAGGAAAGCAAGTCAGTGTGTTTTCATGTGTGAGTGTGTTTAAGAATATGCTAGAGAAGAAAGTCATTCTTGGCTAAAACCAGACTTCAGGCAAGACTAAAAGAGGGGAAGAAATGTAGTTGTTCCTATCCTTTCTTCCTCAAATAAAAAGGCTTCATGAAATCCTAAAAAATGTATTATAAAAAATGTTAAATAAAGAAGTAGCTCTACTCTGATCAAACAGTAGCATTCCTGAGATGCTACTATGTGTTGGCACTGTTTAAGTAATTTCATCTCATTTAATCATCCTATCCTAAAAGAACACTAGTTTACAGATAAGGAATAGGCACAAAATTTAAGTAACTTGTAAAAGGACTTGGGCCTCCATAGTCTGGTTTAAGAAGCAGTCCTTTAAAAAAAAAAAAAAAGTAAGTCCTTAAGATACCTTAAAGAAACCCACAGCTCAGTGAGTATGCCCAGGGGTCAGGATATAGCGAAAAGCCACATCTCTCCTCCAAGGGGTCTAAGCTGGAGAGAAATACCTGGAGAAGTAGCTGACTTCCCTAACAGGAAATGTTTTTGCCAGTTGTGACACTGCAAGAAGCCAAGGAGGCCAACCCTACCCTGTGTAGAACACATCCTAGGGAGTAGGATTTAGGGAATGTGATGCCTGAACTTTAGGAATAAAAACCAGACTGGTAGACTAAGAATTCTCAGCACCAGGTGACCTTGTAGAAATCTTCCTTTTTAAGATCAGTTTCTCCTTTAATGTTAACAATTCCCATTTGGCAAATAGGCAAAGGTTTTGTTAAAAAATTAATATTGTTTTTTCAAACAGTCTTAACTTTGCTTTAAGTTACATTAAGCAGCCTATGTAAATTTAATCACAATTCTAACTTTATGGGTCCTTTTTCCTTCCCTTAAAAAGGAATTTACTTTAATCGGTTAAATACTTATGATGCTAGTGATAAGATCCATACCACCCTCCTCACAAAAGCTCCTAAATACCAGATATTAAAGCATACAACCATACTTCAACTTTGAGACTAAAAAAAAATCAGCATAAAAGAGACTGGAATCTTATTAAGATTCAAATGTACAAACATAAGTAGCTGTTTAAAAGATCTATATAATCACATTTTCTATTTTGAAAGAAATTTCTCTATAAAGATAGCAAGACAGGATAGGGAAAAATCTTGCAAAACTATTTCTACATCCATAACAGGTGTGCCTTTCTTTATACAAAAGCATTCTTGAAAAACTGTGTAAATCAGATCCTGTTTTAAATTCCTTAAGGGAGCTATTTAGAAGGAACCCTGCAGTGAATCCTTTGGTAAAGCAAATAATCCTTTTGTAATGGAAATAATTTTTCCCAATGTATCTAGTTTTTTTAAAATTCCATTTTCATATATCTGCTTTTCTTCGAAGGGGGCCATACCTATCTAAAAGCAACTATATTTGCATATTGATTTTAACACCAATCTTCCCAAGGGAGTTTAACCCTAAAGTGCTTTGCAACAGTGTTAATGCTGTGTTGTTCATATTTAAAAAATCATTACAGGGCCAGGGAGATGGCTCAGTGGAATAAGGACCTGAGTTCAATACCCAGTTCTGTCAAAAAAAAAAAAAAAAAAAAAAAAAAAAAATTACAGTAAACCTGGACATTTCTAAATAGGAATAAAAAACATTATTTCTCCTTCAGTCCTGTCCCACCAGTGTTCTCATGTAAATATCCATAGAAGGCAGGAAACAGCACAGAATACCCTCAATTCCAATGGAGATAGACCTGTACAGCCTTTTATTATTTTCCTTCCCAAGTTGTTCTCCCTCAGACTGACAGAGGATTCACAGTGACTTTCAGGGATCTAGGTCAACTAAGACCAAGTTGGGAAGAGAGTCACACATTCTAGTGATAGCCTTCAAGCTGGGGGAAACTTAAGTTTCCTTCTAACCAAAGGCCTGCCAAGTCCTCTGGCCTGATAGGACTGTGAGTCACTGCTTCCTGGGAGGGGATGTTTTCATAAATGCAATCAGATTAAGAATCCCATTAAGGATGACCCCTCTCTTTCCCAGAGAACACTGTCATTGTCACACTACATTGTATAAAGACATGCAGTTCTGCACTAAAGCAAAGTTTTCTGCTATGGCAAAATTCCTGCCTACCTCCATGACAGAAAACATTGTTTTTACCAGCCTCACAGCCAGGGGACACTAGCCACAGTGCCAGTGAGGTTATCCAGGAACTACTTCTAAAATGTGTACATTAGAATTTCTTTATCCTCTATCTCACCTTTGAGGCAAGGACATCACTTTTTTCCTCAAACAACTGCACTATCTTTTGAAGGTAGAGAAAAGAAACTAAATAAGCTTTGCCAGCTCAGATAGTAAGTCCAGGCACCTTTCCTGTCACTGCCTGCTAAGGATAAGTTAGCCTAAGCGTTTGTGAAGATTTTTACAGATGTGCATCCTTATCTGCCACTACAACTACTCCAACTGCACCCAGGCACCTTAGCCCACAAGGAATGCTGAGTGCTGGACAGGCTGAAAGGAGCCAGAGAGGGCTGGCAACGCTGTCCTATGGGTTGAGTCACCTGTCAGGGTACAGTCTCTGTGGGTACACAGAGGAGCTGCATGGCAGCCTGCCCAGGTGTCTGGGAACACTGCCACAGTGGAGGACAAGGAGGTCCCCCTCAGTGACTCCTTTCCCCACATGCTCTTTGTACTAAGGGAGAAGGGCAGTGGGGAACTTATAATTGCTTCACACTTGGGCTGGACAGTTCTCTCTCCATCTAAATTGATTTGTCATTTCCCTCTGAACAAAAAGGGGTGAGTAAAGATCCAGCAGAGGACTCCAGGTCGCAGCACTTGAGAGGCCAGGCTAGCGCAGCAGTCCTGTTCCACAGCCACTCTCCTTATTCCTGGCTTTTTAAGGCAGTGGAGGGATGACAGTGGGACACAGAAAGGCCCTGGAGGGCTGGGGCTCTATTTCTAGAAAAAGAATTTAATTTCCTTAAGGTAAGCAAAATGCTGGGATGTAATCTTCCCCAAAATGGCTCTACTAAGCCTCAGTTCTGAGAATCCAGGGTCAGAACTTGCTAGCAATGGAAGCTCTGGTATCTGACTTAGTTTGCATTTCTTCCTGAGGTAATTTTCTTTATGTCAATCAGAAATCAACGTATCTGATTATATTGTATTATAATCACAGATTTACATACTAGCCACTCTCCACCTTCCTACCTAAACTACTCTTTTTTTTTTTTTTTTTTTTTTTTTTTGGTGGAACTGGGGATTGAACTCAGGCCCTTGTGCTTGCCAGGGAAGCGCTATTCCATTGAGCCATTTTCCCCGCCCCTTCCTACCTAAACTAGCCACATAACATGACAAAAGATCCTAAGATCAGTTATTAAAATGTGTAAGGGCCCAGCATATACACAAAATTTGGACAGATGAAATTAGCTGTACAGAAATTAAATAGTACTCATTATTCTAAGAGAATAAAGACTATATATATTTTTAACACAGCCAATCAGCTGTGTACTGGCTTGTCTAATTGTTCTGTGAGTGCTCCCTACTACCGAGGCTGTTTTGGGAAGAGATGTGGAATAAAAGGTAACATCCATTCCTATAGGCTTTCTCCTAAATCAGATTTTCTCAGTGCAATTGGCTTTAGATCACAAAAGAAAGAATCTCTATTTAATTTAGATCAGGCTCAGCATTAAACTGAGGTAAAACCTGAAGAACTCTTTTTCAAAAAGTAGAACATAGGAAATGAAAATTCTATTCTGGGCTCTTATGTACACTTTTTATTTTGTGTCTTACATGATTAGTTTAACCCTGGTTTGTGCCTCAATCTCCTAGTTTGGAACATGATGTCATTTTCACCCACTTTGTGAAAAAGTATTTTGGTAGTCCATGTTGTGAAAGGGGTCAAAAGTCACTGTGAATCCCCGAAGAATTGGTTATATCTGGGCTGGTTTGCTGTGACACAGATATACTTTTGTGTGTGTGGAACAGAGGAGAGTGGAGGGGAGGGAAGGGGAGGAGAAAGAAGAGAAGAGATCCCTGAAACACTACACATACTGACAGATGGGTCTACGTCTATTTCCAGTTGTGGGCCACAGCCACAGAGAATTTTTTTGGTGGAACTGGGGATTGAACTCAGGCCCTGCCCTTGCGTTTGCCAGGGAAGTGCTTATTCTACTGAGCCATCTCCCTGGCCCCACCACAGAGAATTTTTGATATCAGTCTTGCCCATCTGCCTCTTTTAATGATGAAGACTGAAAAGAAATGATGCCAGACTCCATATTTGAGAATGCTTTGTAGATTCAAAGCAAATGGACATTAATTTGATCCTCACATTAGCTAAGTGGGAGTGTTGTTCCCATTTTACTGATGAAGAAACTGATGTTCAAAGAAATTAAAAAATTTATCTGCAAGCAATGTATCCAAGGTTCACGCATAGTTACTTTTATTCCAAATCTATTGCTCATGGTCCCATGTTTCCTTCAGCCAGAACCTACCTCACAGTTAGTTGATTACAGATTCTTAAGTACCATTTTGGTCAAGGTTAAATAAATATGATTTTCTTCAGTGTGGATAAGAAATGGATAATGAGATGATTTGTAACAAATGATTAAATGGCCATCACTTGAGAATCTCCTCCCTCTCCCCATTATGTGCTTCAAAAGTTAAAAGGTTCTGGGTGAAGGTGGGAGAAGCATCACTTTATTTGAAGACAAGGAAGCTTCAGCCCCAAACCCGATACCATCCAGTGATTCTGCCAGCAGATGTAGAGAAGACCCGGCTCCTTACCATCCTGTTACAAGGGATGATAACAGCCATTGGGGGGTTAAAAAGAGGCAGTGAACCCCCAGTTAATGAGTAGGAATTCAGCAGGCAGTGTAAGATAAATGGAGCTCTCTCTGCTTCTGCTAGAGTCAGCATGAACTGCGGCCCCGCGGCTTGTTTGTGGCAAATGGAGTGCGCGAAATATCAAAGGGCAGTGATCCAGAAGAAGACCGACTTTGACAAATTTTAAATTGGCCAGAAAGAAAACCAGGAAGAAAAAAAAAAGAAAGAAAGAAAAAAGAGAGAAAAAGAAAAGGGAAGGGAAATCATGCAATTTGCTATGTCCTGCAATTGTAGCATGGCTGCCTTTGTACAGAATTAGTGGTAAAAACAGCAGCAACAATGGTTGGATGCTGGGAGCAATTATGAGCCATCTAAGTGAGATGCTTATCAGTGGCTGAAGCTTTTAGAGCTCTCTGTGTACAGTTGTAAGTAACTTGCTCTTGAGCTGCAGTTACTTTAATTAAAGTGTATGGGGTTGGTCAGAAGTAATTATCCTGTTTCGAAAAGAAAGAGAAAAAAACCACCTCAACAATTCTGGGTGGCAATAGATTTTAGAAACAACTTTGCCAATTCCTTGTTGTAAGTGTGCATTTCCTGTAAAAGGATCAGGCTGCAGCCGGTTAGAGTTACTGGTGGCTCCTACTTAATGGCGAACAAAGGGACACAACAGGGTTTATTGTACCTCCAGTCACTGTGTTTGGCATGCAACCTGGCTCAGGATTTCAACTGCCTGGTGGTACAGTCTTCACATTGTAGGCAAACACTTGGCAGTTTTTTTCTGTTCCTTGATGGTGAAGATATAGAGCCCACAAACGGTACTTTATTAATGAAATCACTCTCTGGAACATAAATGAGCTAGAATCTTTCTTTTTTACTCCTTCTATTTATTGAACTTCACTAGCTTTTAAAGATAACCTCTCTGTTCTTTTAGAAAAACCAAACCAAACCAACCAACAAAAGAACTTCAACCAATTATCTTTACTGACACAGGAAGGGGCTCAATGGGAGACAGAGGCAGAAAAAGTGTTTTAAAAGATTCTAAGACTCATTCAGACTCAACTCAACATAGGGCTCCCATGGTTTATTTATATGTTCACACTGAAAGTGCCTTCCAAAAGTTCTGAAAACAAACGAGCAATGCGGCACTGGCTGGCAGCATCAAGCATGAATGCTCCCAGGGCTACTGCTATTGCGGCCACTATTTCGAAGCACACAGTGCCCAATTTTTACTTCCATTTCTCTAGCTCTAGATGACCCCGGGACACTGCCTGGATCGAGACTCCAGCTTTTCTACAACAGACACTGACTTTTATACTCTTCAGAAGTGAAGGTAGACTGTTCAAAGGGACAAACAGAAACAGGACATAGTTAAGTCTTGCATATTCTTTGCCTCATTAGCCTGCCTCCAACAGCAACTTCTAGCTAATCTTTGCTTACAGGAATATCCTAGAAAAGTGGGGGTATTTGTACTATAAGGAAATATCAGAAGAAAATTCAAATGACTTTTGCTTTTTTTAGGGTTCACTTTCCCTCCTATTACACATGCTATTTCATTCTACCAGAGTTCTTAACATACAGAAGACAGTAAATAAAGATTATCATGAATTTGATCAAATGCTTCAATGCCTCCTCCTCTGGCCTATGAATGCACTCATTACAAATCAGCTGAATGGCTCATTGATTTGCCAGGATGGCAAGCAGACATACCCAATCGCTCAGCCAAGCGGATGTAGACTGGGTCCACCCTACGCATGGTTTTCACCAGATCCTTTTTGCGGAATTTGATTTCTACTGTCCCTTCTGGCTCCAGAACTGATCCCCTGGATCCGAGAGAAACAAAACAAAACAGAAATAGAGATGCTTTAAAGGAAAGAGACAACAGAATGAGGCCAGTTACAATTTGTGGACCAGGAAATAGCTTCATTATGGTTTTGCCCACCCATGGTTCACAGAAGTCACCCCAGGGAGAAAAGCAGGCACCAGAGAAGTGTCTAAGTGAGGTATTAGAAAGGCCTGGCAAAAAGCAATTAAAATAATTTTCATTACCACACCAGTCGACTTCCATCTCAATGGGAGAATACAGATTCCACCACCTACAGCTGATAAGGGCAACTGGAATCACATTATTTTCAGGGGAGTGGGGAGAATAAAGGAAAAAAGAGATACTATAGGTACAGTAGCAGGGCTATCACCTCTAGCTTTTAGGCTGTATCAGTTAGCGCCCAATGTTGATCATCCTACACCACAGCGGTTGGCCAGTCTGTTGATAGGACCAAGGTCAGATACACTAAGCCATGTCAAAGGGTAGGTAAAAAAATAAAAAAATAAAAAAAAAAATATTCTGCCCAATACAATGGAAGTTAGTGAAGTCAAAGATGTCAGGGTTGCTACTAGTAATACTAATGATGTCCTCTCATGAAAAATTATGCCCTAAATACTTTAAAAAATTTTTACATGTAAAAAATTTTAGCAAATGCCTAATATGTATATTAAGGCATTGTTTAAGTGTTGACAGATAAATTCAAAAAATCCTATGCCCAGTGAACATCCACTATGACATAGAGTACTAATACTATCCCCATTTTATGTGTGAGAAAACAAAGGTATTGCAAGTTTAAGAAATTTGTCTAAATCTAGCAAGTAGCAGAACTGGATCTACAACCAGATAGTGTGATTCTAATGTCTTCAGAGGAATTGTCTTTGATCTGATTATCAGGTGAGGAGCTAGATTAGGACTTAAAAATAATAAATTTCTCAATGCAGAATTTCTCAATGTCAGTCTATTGACTTGACAATAAAATTACTAGATTTTCCTAAGCAGCTTTGAAGTAGAAGGCTGAATTTGTTGGTGGAAAGGAAACAGGTATTACAATAAAATGAGTGGATATAAAAATGTGCATGGTACACTGTCAAGCAAATACTTAGGAAAAGTGTTAGGAACCCTATTTAGGAAATTAGGAAAGGGTTTAGAAACATTATCAAAGGATGTTGGGTTTGATCTGTTTACCTAAGCAGTATGAAGTGTTACTTCCCATAAAATCTGGGCTTCTCTTTTGCAGCTTTTTGGGCACTGCAAATGTGTCCTCTAGTCTTTTGGAATGCAGTGTGAAACCCAGGGCTCCAAAGGAAGGAGGTTTTGGTCTGGATTCACAGACTGTGGGGCTGTAGTATATATCAATGATCAGCCAGCTCAATCATTCAATAAATGAAAAAAAGCAGCCCAGGAAGTATAAAGACTATTCTTTCTTTCTGCAGTGAGTGAGTTAAAACCCTTGAATTCCAGATTAACAGTTCAGTCCTTCTACTCCAACTCACTTTAAGCTCTTTCTACCATACACTTAAAAGAGATGGTGAAACAGGGCATGATGGCATCGGTCATCTTAGTACTCTGGGAGGCTAAAGCAGGATTACAAGTTTGAGCCCAGACTGGGTAACTTAACAAGTTACAAGTTAGTGAAACCCTGTCTCAAAAAACAAACAACGAACACCCCCCTCCACCACAAAACAAAAACAAAGTGAAAGTGAAATAAATCAAGACACACATATCTAAATACTATATCATTAGCCGAGTGTGGTGGCGCAGGCCTGTAATCCCAGCACTCGGGAGGCTGAGGCAGGAGGATTGTTGTGAGTTCGAGACCAGCCTGAGCTACAAAGTGAGCTTAAGGCCAGCCTGAACTGTATAGTGAGACCCTGTCTCAGAAAGACAAAAAAAAAAAAAAAAAAAAAAAAAAAAAAAAAAAAAAAAAAAAAAAAAAAAAAAAAAAAAAAAAAAAAAAAAAAAAAAAAAAAAAAAAAAAAAAAAAAAAAAAAAAAAAAAAAAAAAAAAAAAAAAAAAAAAAAAAAAAAAAAAAAAAAAAAAAACTGTATCATTTCTCTGATGTGAAATACTGAAAATATAAATAAAGATGGGAATGTATAATAGATATTGTGAAATAAGAAGACAACATTTAAATAGGAAGGGACACTAGGGAGGGGAAGGGGAAAAGAAAAGAGAAAAAAAATGATAAAAAAATGGAAACAAAGCTTTTGTAAATAGAGAAGAGAAAGGGGGTTGAATGGACAGTAGGAGAATGGGGTAAAAAAGAGAATTCCTGTAATGAATGTGATTATTATGGGTACCCAAAGTGTACCAATAAGCTTAGTTTAAAAATAAAAAAAATCATACACATAAACATATACAAAATAACACACACACAAGCATATGTTGGGCGGTAGTTCAGAGAAAAGGTCTTTGGTTCAGTCCTCAGTATCATTAAAAAAACAAAACCCCCCCAAGACAATAAAAATGGTGACTAGGCACAGGTGAATAACAAGTGGCAGGTGAGAACTGAGGGCTTCCTACTAAAGGAATCTAGCACGTACGTACATACGTATGTGTGTATATGTGCGTGTTGCTGAGAGTGTTCAGCTGAGGCCTGGCTTCCTTCTCATGACAGCTGACATTACTTAGAAAGCCTATTTCTCTGACCTTGGAATCCTTTGGCAATGGACAGACTGAAAAAAAAATTGTTTTGGTTATAATGTTCTCTAGGAGGAAAACAACAACTAGAGGGTCCCTAGAGTCAGTGATCAGAAATGAGGAAGGCACTCTACCTGCTTTCTCGGTCAGCATACATCTCCATGTGCCGGGGGTTGATGGTGGGGTCAATCACAACCCAGGAGCCACCCCGCAGCTCAGCCTGGGGAGGAATGTAAACCATCACTGGCTGGGAGCACTCCCGCAAGCCATCCACGATGTAAGCACCAAACTTCAGCACTTGGTCGTACATATCTACAGAATGTGAAAAATTAAAATCATGATATTTATCCTCTCCAAATAACTCTTCCCATCATGGCACACATAGAAATACTTTTTTTATGGCACATTGTGACTCCTTGAGAAGGCTGCTCAAAGCCAAAGGTGACAGGTTTGAGGCTGCAACCAACTCAGGTCCTGAGTGGCCACTCTGAAGACAAACAGATTGGTATACCCACATGTATTACACTCAAGATCCCAAATGATCCTCAGAAGCACAAGAGATAAATGTACTATCTGTCATAGGTAAAGTGTACAAGCCCTTCATATTGTATATCCATTTTACAACCTCCCTGAATTTCTACACTCAGTTTTCGCCATGTTAATTCACATTGCTCTAAAATCATTGAGTATTTTTCATGTCAATATATGATCTCTCCCACTACTTTTTGTTTTCTGAAGGAACTATTCTAGTTCTTTTCATTTCCTCTCATGATTCTTAGCATATGATGAGCCCTTAAAGTGTACAGCTATTGGAAATGGATCCTTCAGAAATCTCACTTTAAATACTAGATCCTTCCCCTTTGTAATCTTGTTTTCCTACCTAGTTCTTAGAACATAGTGTTATGCTGAATGAATGAGCATGTACACATTTTATAAAGATTATAAGAAAATGAAAGTATTTATGTTTTTATAGGATATTAATGAGAGAAAAAAATGTATATTACCACAAAGCCACATACCTCTTCATTCTGCTAGAGTATATTTTTTTAATGCCCTCAAGGCTAGAAACAGCCTGAAGAAAAGGACACCTGATACATAAATAGTCTCTGGAAAGCTGCATCAGTTTTGTAGTTCTCAAATTTTTTTTTTTTTTTTTTTTTTTTTGTCTTTTTTGAGACAGGGTCTCACTATGCAGCTCAGGCTGGCCTTAAGCTCACTTTGTAGCTCAGGCTGGTCTCAAACTCACAACAATCCTCCTGCCTCAGCCTCCCGAGTGCTGGGATTACAGGCCCGGCTTCTTGTTCTCAAATTTTTATGGACTTCTTTCTACTTCCCAGCTCTCTGAAGTCTAAACTGCTAAAGTTTTAGCTTTACGATTCCATATGCTTAATGAGTACTTCAGTAAATAACAATGGATTCTTTCTAAACACCAAATAACAGGTTCTACTGAATTCAAACTTTGCTATCAAAGAGACAATCTCAATTTGGAATAAATGAATTCTGGAAATCCAAGGGAAATAATTTTTCAGGAAGTTGAGGGCAACCAAACAGAAATTGCTTTCATTGTAGTTCTTGGCAAATTAACTGCCACCTTCTTGAAAGTAAAAATGGCCCTATAGAAACCATCAGTGAGTATAGCTCACAGTAAGGTATACACCTCTGCCCACTGTCTAACTTGATTTGCCTGTAAAGACTTCAAAAATCCCAAGTTGAGGGCCGCCCAAATAGCTCAGTGGATTAAAGCACCTGTAAGCAGATGCAGGGGCCAGGGTTTGGATCCCAGGGCCTGCCAGGCCAGCCCTGTTCCTGGGGACATGCTGAGATAGCAATGGTGATATGCCCCTGTAATCACAGCTCTTGGGAGGCTGTAATCAGGCAGATCGCTGCAAGTTCAATCTGGTAGTGAGACCCTGCACACCCTGTAGACCCTTCCCTAAAAAAAAAAAAATCCCAAGTTGGCCTAAGAAACTCTCCCTATAGTAGGTGGAATGTGTGTGGACATATATACATGATCAGAGCAAAGACATTTATTCCTTTAGAGGAAAGCAAAGAGCAAAAAAAATTTACTGCTAATTACACAATTGCTGTATGAAGAGCAAGAAATAAAGGACTTTAAGCGCTTTACACTAATTCTATGGTTATGAAAATAATTGCTCAGTTCAAATTATTTTAACTAAATTAATTCTTTAGTGGATATTTCAACTAGTGCTACATAATAAAATAATTGTGTAATTAACAGTACATTTTTCAGTGCTTTCAAGAGTAGTTTAGGGCAAGTAACAGAAAAGTGGGATCTTCCATGGCCTTATACACAGAGGACTGAAGGCATAGACAAAGGTGAAGATAAAAAATAGAAGACATCATAAAAAGTCATTCTGTCTGGAACTCCCCTGCCATATATATGTTATGAATAAATGAAGACAAAGTTTCTAGCCTCCTTCCTACCTAAATGATGGGGATCAAACCCAGTTCGCCATGCATGTTTGGCAAACACTACCACTGAGCCATACTCCAGCCCCTTTCCAGCCTTTTATTCACTTGTTTAAATAATTTATATCAAAATATCTCTCTGTACCATCCATGGTTAACATCTCCAAAAGGAAAAGACTTTGTATTTTCATTTATTTAATTATTTTTTCATATAGAGTTTTGATTTTTTTTTGTTTATACTTAGGGAAGGGTCTACAGGGTGTTCAAGGTCTTACTACTAGATCGGACTCACAGTAATTCTCCTGTCTACAGCCTCCTAAGAGGTAGAATTACAGGTGCACACCACCATGCTGGGTCTCAATTGCTGTCTTAGTGCACCCAGGGATGGGGTCCACACAGCAGGCCTGGGGATCCAACCCCTGACCCCTGCACCTGCTTGCAGGCACTTGAATCTGCTGAGCTATTTGGCTGGCCCTTTGGTGTTTTATTAGAGCAAAATTTCAACAAAAAGTGGCTTTTATTTACAGGATTTTACGTGCATGTGGTCAGTCCTACTTAGACCCAAGGAACAAAAACCATTAAGTCTGTTTATATATTTTCCTTTTTTTTTTTTTTTTTGGCAGAACTGGGGATTGAACTCAGGCCCTTGCACTTGCCAGAGAAGTGCTTATTCTACTGAGCCATCTCCCCAGCCTATATGTTTTCCTATGCTTGGTTTACACAAAGTTTTTCACATTCATAAGAATTCTCTATTACTTTTTTTTTTGGCAGAACTGGGGATTGAACTCAGGCCCTTGCGCTTGCCTAGGAAGTCCACTGAGCCATCTCCCCAGCCCCTCATAAGAATCCTAATATTATAAATGATTAGGGCCAGCCAGATACTTCAGTGGATTAAAGCACCTGTTTAGGCAGAGTGCAGTGGCCAGAATTCAATCTGCGCTGAGCCGGAGATAGAGACTGGATGTGGTGGTACGTGCCTGTACTCCCAGTGTGTGGGAAGCTGAAAACAGGAGAATCACTACTAGTCTGATCTGTGTAGTGAGACCCTGTAGACACCCCGTGCACTAAATATAAATGATGAACCTTCCCTTTCCGACCCCTCACATATACAAAGATCTTCACAAATAAACAATTTAAATTGGATTAATCTTGAAGTGTAGTCCTATGAGACTGAAAACTAAACATTTCAGGGCTAGGGAGATGGCTCAGTGGAATAAGTGCCTCCCTGGCAAGCGCAAGGGCCTGAGTTCAATCCCCAGTTCCACCAAAAAAAAAAAAAAAAAAAAAAAAAAAAAAGAAAAAAAAAGAAAACTAAACATTTCAAGTCTTGTACCAAATAGTAGAAGACTCAAAGGCCTTTGGGATCTTTTGACTATCAATAAGAGAATCTATCTTTGATGTGGTAAAAGAAATATGTTCATCTCCAATTACAATTTCAAGCTTCTGTCAGCCAACCCACTCGGGGGTAGCCACAAAGCATTGTCTTCTTTTGTAATTTCACTGTCATCAATAATTCTTTTTAGGTCTTCCATTACACTTTTGTGGACATATGCCTCTTTTCTGATCATAACATCACTTTTGTAATTGTTATTGTTGGCATATCAAAGCTTCCTGTCTATCCGACACTCAAACTCTAGAAACTCATGTCTGAACTTTCCCTTGTACCCTACATAGTAGCACAAGTAGAAATTACTAGCCATAGACATTTCTGTTCCTGAGGAAAGCTCCTAAAGCCCCATTTAACTTTTAAAAGCTGCTTAATTTCATTTAATATAGAAAGTATTTAGTTGTTTTGTTTTGTTTTTTGATATTGGGAATCAAACTCAGGACCTCACGCTTGCCAGGCAAGTACTTAAGCTGCTGAGCTACCTCCATGGCCAGAAAGTGTTCAGAATGAAGTTGAGTATGTCTGCATTTTTCATGTTTTTGAAACAGACTTTGGTTCCTCTTTTTCATCATTATGGATAGCAAACTGTGCACTCTGATTGTACTGCACACTTACATATATTATGCATGCACACACACACAGGCAAATACACTAATCATTTAAACATGAGAGTATCACTTATATATATCTAAGCTTCAGATCAGTAAATAGAAGCTTAGTTAAATCAGAGCAAACAGTAATGACTCAAACTCATCTTTCTGGTTTTAAAAGTTTACCTCCTATATCTTACTTTTACTCCCATTTTTATTGCTAGGAAAGAACATGAGGATGGGGCAATCTTTTTCTAACATCTGATGTAATGGCTAAATAAAATAAAACCAGAAAAGAAGATTTAATAAATGAGTGAATACTACCAAGTGTTGGTCAGATTTTCTTCTATGT
Organism: Ctenomys sociabilis; assembly: GCA_004027165.1. Lineage (NCBI taxonomy): Eukaryota > Metazoa > Chordata > Mammalia > Rodentia > Ctenomyidae > Ctenomys > Ctenomys sociabilis. The sequence continues at coordinate 64,162 of PVKA01003081.1, read as the reverse complement.
TTAAAAGTGTCAGAAATTGTACAGATGATGCTAGCAGCTATGTAAAAGGCTGGATCTGGCTACCAAACATGTATCTTTCAACAGTAAGACTTGGAGTAGAAAACGGGCATTAGGCTTCATTAAAGCTGACATGCCGGGAATTAAAATAACACACACAAACATACAAATTCTATAATCAACATGTTCATACTGAATTGCAGCTGCCCCAAAACTAGATATCTAAAAGGAAGTTTAAACATTTGGCAACAATCTGATATATCATGTCTGAAATCCCTTTATGTTTAAGAGACAGACTTAAAACAACTGAAAGTAGCAGGGGAGGGTGACTCCCAAAGGTTCACACTAGAAATTAATCTAGGGAATTTTAAAGTTATACATATGCTGTCAATTCTTGGCCCTGAAAAATGCACTAAAACGGAAAACAATGATACATTCTTCAGTGGAGGGGCAAGAGCTTCAGGTCTTCTAGCTTTCTCGGCAAAGCACCTCTGCATGTCTGGGGTTCATACACAGCTTTTCAGGTCCTCATCACCCAGGTACCACCCCTGCTAAGGGCTTTCATTATTATACAACGTGGATAAACTGTGGCAACCACATGTACCAAACAACAGAGCAGGGTGGCTGAACGTGTTTCCACAGAATTCCACACTCTCAAAACTGGAATAGATTTTATTGGCTTGGGCAAGATTATTTGTTAGAAGCTGAAGGTAAACATTACACATAAACAAGCTGCATATACATAATGTCTCACATGAGTTCATTATGGCTGGGGGACACTGTATTTCAACATCCGAGTAATCAGAGACTTTAAAATAGACTTTCATTCCAGTTAAAGTTTTCAATAAATGTGTTTTTTTTATTGTTATTTATAACCTGTCCCAGGAAAAAATAATAAGTATAACATGAAAAGCCAACTGAGAGTGACCCTGTAGCACCAGCAGTGAGGCGGCTTAATATCACTGGGATTTGCATCCTATCAAGCTATTCATGCTGAGGCTGGGACCCTGGTGCTAATTTCTAGTAAATTTCACGCTTGATGTCTCCCTGTTGTGGGTCATTGCCGGTTCGTCTAAATAAACTGCTTCCAAATGGCTCTTCCATCTAAATATTCAGCCAGTTTTTATAATTTAATTTTGCATTATGCTGAATAGCCTTCCGGCCAGATAGAGCTCATTGGAAAAAAAGCACCAATACCATCTTGACAAGCTTTTATTTATTTATTTATATTTTTACTGCTCGAATTAGACCTCCTAGGCTGACTAGTAAAGAGTTTTTTTTCCCCCTCCACTAATGTCAATTTTCAGCATAGCAAGAGCTGTCTCTAATCTTTTCCTACTCATTACACACAATTTTGGAGTCATTTTACCCACAGTGCAGTCGGCTTCTGGCTGTGTGTTTGTGTGCACTGAGGGATGGCATAATTGTTTATTTTCCCTCCCTGCATAATCCCCAGCCAGTATTGAAACCAAAACTGCAAACATCTCCCCAAGGGATGTAGAGAATGACAAGAGGCTCTCCGTTTAGGTCCCTTTACATGAGATAATACTCACGAACATCCTGACCTGTATGTAAATATGAAAGGCCTAGTTCCTCCCCCTCCTACTTCCACACAGATCTCTATCTTTCCTAAAGCTTGTCTTGTGTGATGTATAAAAGAATGCACCAGCATCAAAATTCTGAAGACAGCTGCCCTACTCTGAAACTCCTTTTTGATCAGGAGAGGGGGAGAAGAGGGGCTGGGTAGTTGCTATTTAGTTAAGTGCAGAGTTTAAGTTGGGGATAATGAAGAAGTTTGGGGTATAGATAGTACTGGTGGTTACAAAATATTGTGGATATTTACCACCACCTGAAAAAATTAAAATGATAAATGTTAAATAAAAAAGTAATGAATATTATGTTGAGGCAGTTCTTAACTATTTTGCTTTGAATTTGTGATCCTCCCCAGTAAAGTAGCTTGGATTACTGGACTGGATCTGGCAGTATTTATTATGTTATTTATGACATTAAAAAACATTTATAAGGTCTTGAAATTTTTCTTTACAATAACTGAAAAGGTCCCTAAAGGAAGGTGGAGCACAGGTAGATTATGTTTCTTGGTCATCTTAACATTTCTACTCCAGATTCTTTAGTTTATTTGGTTCTGAGATCTCACATCAGCCAGCTGTGTTACAGGAAATCAGAAAGATCTACATTCCTTTCCCAACTCTTTTTTTTTTTTAGTTGAATCATCTTGGGACATTTACTTACTCCTTAATTTATGCAAAATGTGGATTAATACAACCTATTTCTTAGGAGTGTTGTGATGACTACGTAAGATAATAAATGTAAAGCGGCTAGCAGTTTCTGGTGAAAAGCACTCAGTGAATCTTAATTGTTGTTTTTCTTATTGTTATAGGGCTAGCAGCCAATCTGGGAGCCTAAACTAAAATATGCAGCAGAATCCATGGTCTTAGAAATGGTACTTCTGACATTTTTGAACTCTGAACTCTATATTAGACAGGATAGCCCCACTTCCTCCCAAGTGTGTGTTGAGAAAAGTATATTCGCAGTTGCCCTTGCAGAAATGCCACCAAAGAAGACAGCACTGCATTCTGTTCTAGGGCTTTCCAGTCAGGGAAGTGGTTACAAGGTTATTTATTTATTTTTTTGGTGGTACCAGGGATTGAATGCAGGACCTTGTGCTTGCCAGGTAAGCACTTATTCCACTGAGCTGTTTCCCCAGCCCTCAGCCAAGGAAGTGGGAACCAAGTGAAATCTAATGCTAACTGAACTTCATATGTAAGAGCAAAAGGGGAGTCAGCTTATCCTTTTCTCCCTAGCTTCCATATGGTATCAACCTTTTTTGACTCTCATGATATTTTGTTCATATATTATCATTATCATTCACTCAAGACATTTTCGTTTGGTCTTTTTTTTTTTGTTGTTGTTTTTTTGTCTTTTTTGAGACAGGATCTCACTATACAGTTCAGGCTGGCCTTAAGCTCACTTTGTAGCTCAGGATGGTCTCGAACTCACAACAATCCTCCTGCCTCAGCCTCCCGAGTGCTGGGATTACAGACATGCGCCACCATGCCCGGCTTCAAGACATTTTCTTTGACTCTGTGAAGCAATGTCTTACATATTTTTGCTTTCTCTGAGGTTTCTACTATAGTTCCTTGCACACAGAAACTCAGTAAAAAGTATAAAATTGTCCTCTCAGTTTCTCATATTTCCACTGATTTATTATGTCAATAAGAAATCCACCTTTGTAGGTAAACAGACACAGACACACATAGACACAGACACACACACACACACACACACGATGTTAATTTGCATTTATAGTCTAAGTCTCACCAAGAAGTGCAAAATGTATAAGTTCCTTGGTAAATATCAGCAAAGGGTGACTTTTCAACTCAAAAAAACCCCCCAAAAACAAACAAACCCAAAAATTTAACCTGCTCTCATTTTTCCAGGGAAGTCTAGCCACACAGAATTTTTTCCTAATCAGGCCAGGGGAAAAAAATAATTGGCAAAATTTTTAGGTATCTCTCACCATATTTTTTATTTATAAAAGGAGGCTTATTGAGACTATTCTTCCCTCAGAGGATAGGGGTACTTCTATTCTAAGCTACTTTTATGTATCCTACATTTTATATAAATCTTTATTAATCTCTAATCACTTCAAGCATATCAACTTTTTCCTCCTTCCATTCCTTAACCCTCTGCTACCTCAGAATCCTGAAATAAATGAGTTTACACCCATCTTCCTACTCAGGCTCCAAGTGTAGTCTCTGGCCTTAGCATAGCCATAGGTCTCTACTGCTGGAGACATAGCTTCACTACTTTAACAAGTACGTGTGTCTCCTTTGGCCCTCCCTATGCAGTCCACATTGGTTCTGCTCAAGAAGAACTCTCAATTAATGGTGATATAGGCCAGCTAACCATTAAGCAATTCCCATAGCACAAAACAGAGCCTTGTAATAATGGTCTAATCTTGCTGGAGCCACAGGCATAGGGCTGTTGGTGTATAATACAACATGGCACAAATTGCTACAAAGAACAGCCTCTGGTACTGAACTTGTTCATTTCCTTCTAGTTGATGCTAATTTCAGGCTTGGTCATGGCAGAATGTTAGAGAGTAGCATGGATGAATAACATGCTCAGAAGTGAGGGGCAGTGACAAGCACAGTTCTTTCTTCCAGGACTATGAGAACTGTGAAAGCTAAATCCCCTTTAGTAGCCCAACTAGATAATATTCAAAAGTCATTGTGTAATTTTGTATAGAACTAGGAAACGTATTATATTTTCCCATTTGCGTTGCAACTCAGAAGGTATCTCAGATGGAGCATAATCTCCAAAAAAGCTTAGAGTGATGGGTTGTCAGGACAACCAGAGGTGTGTGGAATCTAAACTCCCCCTTTTTCCTCCCTTATTTCAAGTGCTCAGTAATTAGTGACACCCTCTAGCCTATAGCCAGGCCAATTACCTTTCATCCCACCAGAGAAGCCTCTCCAGTTGGCAAAGACCATCAAAGGGAGTCCTTCACGGTTGAAGTCTTTGATAGCTTGATAGGTCTTAAACGCAGAGTCTGGGAACCAAACCTGTCCAGCTTGTTGAATTATCTGTTGGGGAAAGTCAAAGATCCAATTAACTATACATTTTTAGAGTGAGCCTCTATAAGATGAATAGGATTTTATTTATTAAAAACTGAAAACTCCAAATCAAACCAACCAACCAAAGACTTGTTCAAGAAAATCATCTTTAAATGAAAAAAGGAAGGATTTTGAATCTCTGACTTTATTAAATACTCTTTCAGTCTTAATTATACCATCATTCCTTAGTTAAAAGGGGGAAAACTGACTGCATCTATGGCAGAAGGCAGTCCTAGGAACCCTCATTCAGATTTCAGAGGCAACGTTACATGACTCAATTACAATATCTCAAAGCAAGCTACCTCTAAGTCTCCAAGTCTCTTGACATCTGTTTAGTACAGTAGCCTTTTCCGCATTGAGGTTTATCAACAGACACTTGGTGTGACATTGCTGAGTAGCCTACTTCCTAATTCTCCTACTCCACACTTTCTAGATGGTGTCAGGGTTCAAAAAGGTAATCCACCTTCAAAAAACAAAGGGCTATGCTGTCCATGCCAGGAATTAGGACTGACTAGATTATCAATTCTGGTTGTAATTCTTCCACATGGGTGCTCAGAAAGTCTAGGATCATTGAGAGAGCACCGCCTCAGCTGCTTTTCTCCCTAACAAAATTAAGAGTGTTTTCTATCATCAAGACTAATGTAAAGGCCTATTTAACTTTTTAGGCACAACCAATGGTTTGAAGTTTATCTAGAATCATCTTAAAAGTAATCACATGATGGTCTGCTATTCGAAGTGAGTGATTTGCAATGTTTGATATATCCACTGCAACAGTGAAAAAAGACTGTAAATACAAAGCTCTATGAGCAGGCACACAGTGTGCTTGAGATCGTCTACCTTGGCTTCAGAATCCAGGTTTGCAGGATCAGCTGGGATACTCAGTTCTACTGTTCGGGTTTCCACGGCAACTACGCCCACAGGTATTCCTCCTAGTCTAATTAAAAAAGCCAAATAAAAATCAATGCATGTCAAGATTACAATTTATTCATTTTCCAATCATACTTCAACACTTGGGGAAAGATTAGAAGCAAACAGTTAACAGATGAAAATTTGACTCTTCTAGGGCTTAAAGGTGAGACCTTATCTGTTTTATTTTTATTTATTTATTTGTTTATTTATTTACTTATTTATGTCTTCTTGAGACAGGGTCTCACTGTGCAGTTCAGGCTGGCCTTAAGTTCACTTTGTAGCTCAGGATGGTCTCGAACTCACAACAATCCTCCTGCCTCAGCCTCCCTAGTGCTGGGATTACAGGCGTGTGCCACCACGCCCGGCTCCTTATCTGTTTTAGAAACCCATCCTGAGAATCATTCCTATTTTTGAAAGTAGCAATGTGGATAAATTCTTTTTTTTTGTTTTCTTTTTGTATTTTTAGGGAAGGGTCTACAGGGTGTTCAGGGTCTCACCACTAGATCAGACTCATTGTGATCTGCCTGTTTCTAGCCTCCCAAGAGCTGGGATTACAGGCATGCACCACCATGCCCAGTTCAATTGCTGGTTCAGTATACCCTGGGTGTGGGACTGGCACAGCAGGCCTAGAGATTGAACCCCTGGCCCCTGAACCTGCTTGCAGGCACTTTAATCTGCTGAGCTATTTGGCTGGCCCTAATGTGGATAAATTCAAAGTAAGAGTTTGTGGGATTCATCCATCGTGTCAACCTGAGAAGTTGGTCCCGCCCTAGACTGACTCAGCACAAAGTTGAGCACAGATTCTGTGAGCCACTTCCTGAGAGGAGCCTGATCTTTGCAGCCACCCCACTTCCTTAGAGGAGCTCCCATCTATGCAGTCAGTGTGAAAGGAAAGGAGAGAGGCTTGACAAGTGCTGCTCCTTCCTCTGCTTTTTGTTGTTTTCCGTTGCCATGAACTGCTGCCCTCTGCCATGTGCCACTCTGCCTTGGAGCCAGAAGATATGGACTGAAACCTCCACAAACTATAAGCTAAATAAACCTTTCCTTTCCTAATTTTGGGTGTTGGGTATTTTGTCCTAGCAACAAGTACGAAGTAACTAAGACAGAGTTGGACAGCGGTTCCTTATTTATCGTGGAGGTTATGTTCAACATACCTGTGGTAAGTGAAAATCTGTGAAGTAGTGATGTTATACCTATTTTAGTATTTGTATATATTTTAGGCTTTATAAACCCTTCTCACTTAAAAATACTTATGTAATTTTAACATATGTATACTCTATAGCAGTGTAAAATCTTGCAATATTGCTCAATATCTGCAATAATTTAGATTAATATTTTTTGAAAATTCACAAAACAGTAAGTCTGCACAAGTTGAGCTGTGAAATAGCGAGGGATTACTGAATTAGGGAAACCTCTATATTGGCCTCAGCATCCTGTATGTGCATACACATCCACATTTAAGGTTTCCAAATGAATTTGCTAAGTTCACTCCAGAGCATCTACTGATGAGGATGGTGGGAAGTGGTTTGAAATGTGTGAGGAATCTGAAAATCAATAACATTTTAATGACATTGTAGAGAATATTAATAATGTGGTTATAGATAAAACTTGAGGATATACATACTAGCTCTCAGAATTGGATGTGTGCATGTAGTGTATGTGTAAGATGAAAAATGAGTGCCAAGTTGGCCATGGTGGTATACACTTGTACTCCCAGCACTCTGAAGCAACGAGATTACAAATTTGAGCCAAGCCTAGGCAATTTAGCAACTTAGTGCAACCCTGTCTCAAAAAAAAAAAAAAAAAAAAAAAAAAAAATCAGAAGAGGCTGGGATGTAGCTCAGTGCAAAGGCCCTCAGTTCAATCCCCAGGACAGGAGGAACAAGTACAAAGAGTAGAGAAATGATTAAACAGACCCTTAACTTTCTCTTTTACTAGAAGACAGCAATGAAACAGGGACAACTATGAGTAATAATTTTGATGATAAATATATTGAAAGTATATATTTGATCTCAAAGCTATGTTAATTTAAAAAGCTTCTCAGGTATGTAAGGCTTTCTATACTTCATGACACTCTTAGCTTGTTCTTCATAAAAATTTTCTAAGGAAAAATCAGAAAGAGAGACAGGAGAAGTGGGGGAATAAAAGGAAGAAGTGTTCTGGAAAATGATTCAATCTTCACTGTCTTCATCATAGTTCTTGGGGTTGGGGCTAGGGTAGGTTATAGTCGTTCATTCTCCATAGCATCACCATAACAAACTTTCCATGAAAGATGATCTTTGGCTGACACACTGGGTACTGAAAATGGATTTTTGTCATCACTAGAGGCCTAGTGGGGGCATGATTAGAGCCCACCCACCCCCTTGTCACTTGCCTGCACTGAATCAAAATCAAAAGCCCTCTAGACAACCAGACAACGAGCAGGAGGTACACAGGAGGGTTTAGAAATATTTCTGTTCACAATGATTAACAATCCAACTGGAAACTTGTAATTGCAGAAGCCACCCTAAATCGGTAACTTATAACTTATATATTAGGGCCCATGTGACCTAATAAAGAACATCTTTATCCGAGTATTACAGTTATTTATTGAACTTGAAAACAGCTCAGAACAACTTCTGTTTTCTATTATACTTCATATAAATTTTATCAGGCTAGCACATGAAGATGCTACATCTTGTTTTATAGTGTGTCCCTGGACAAGGTGCCATGGAATAATAAAAGACAATTTACAGCCAATAGCACACATATTCCAAACATACATACCAAAGATGAGTTTTGGCAGCACTTACAGTAACAATCCCAGAAGAATACATTTATATATATTTCTCAAAATGCCATTGCTTTTGAAAGAAGCTAGTTCCATTTTTGTTTTATATACTTGTGAGCATGTGTATGTGTTTGGAGTAAGAGGCCCAGAACTCATCAGAAGGGAGAAAGTCAGTGAGTGTCAGAATATACAGTGGCAGAGCTCACCAAAGTCAAAGCTTGACTAATCTGAGTAGGATAATCCTTATTCTTCCAATCATAAGTGTAAAATATTGTTCTCTTATTTCCCATGGGAAGATTTTAAAGACATTAACAAACATTTGGCTTTGTGAGGCTTAAAATATGTCATTTTTTTATAGATAAGAAAACTGAAGCAGAATACATGAGAGACAAATTCTCAAAAAAGTTGTTCCTACTGTGATATTAGGACTTCGTAAAGAGCCAACAGACCATGGGTGGGAGGCTCTAACTCCAGTATGTGCCCCATCTCTAGCTCCCCAGTGGAAGCTTGACTGGCATGAAGAATAATTCTCACTAGGACCCAGAACCTGGGGAGAGGTAAAAGCCCTGAGACTAAAGAAAACAAGCAGTAAGTTTCAGTGAGTTTCTGTTTGAGCTGACTCCAGGTCTGACTCCTATTCAGAGTCACAGGAGAAGATCGTGTCTGTGGGATTTGCCATCTGATGGCTCCTTGTTGCCGGCAGCATGAGGTGTGCTGACCTGCTGTACAGAGAGAACCACAAAGCCTAGAATTGTTTTCAAAGCTAGAATCTAAATCTCAACCCAATGTGGCATGTTTGAGAATCTTGAGCAGGTGCCACCTTTCACCAAGATAAGGAAAACTGATTGCTCCTGAGAGGCAGGTGAGCTCCAGATGTGGGTCCCTCAGGCAGCATGTCTCAGCAGAGCAGAATTAGATTAAGATCAGCCTTGGCAGGTGCTTGTTATAGTGAGTGCTGCAAGATTATTTCGTATGGAGTTTGCTGTTGAGTGAAGCACTTCTTAAGAGTGGGTATTAAAATTTAATAGAAACTTCAATTTCCCACTTGAAAAATATGGGTATCCCAGCAGCCTACTCTAGCTTATTTTATTCATGCCTGCTTCAAGTAAACTTTTTTTCTTGGTAACTCAAATCTGATTATAATTCCACATAGTACATAAGTCACTTAAGTAATCTTAATGCCAAGAAGATACTTCTCTCATGTTATGCAGAGAAGAAACAGGGTCTGATTCACTTGCCACTTTCTCCTGAGGAAAGTGGTCTTTGGAGGAGATAAAGTCTTTGGTGGGCCATTGCTATTGAAGTTGGGCTCAATAGCTCCCAGAAGCTTTTCTTTCAGCATGATAAGGAGAAAATATTGTCAAAATTTCCCTTAAGATTAAGGACATCATTGAAGTTATATACTAAATAACTACTGGAAAACAGTATTAAAGTTAGGCTGCCTTGGCCATCATTATAATCCAATATTCTTAGAAAGTTTAGACAAAGAGAGCACTATTGGTAAAAATCTATATAGCCATCGCTCTCCTTTCTTACTTTCAACTGGGAGAAAATGAGATTCCAAAACAAATGTTCTTACCTGGCTCTACCAACCACCACAGTTTGTGCCCATGGCTGCATAATCTCTGAGAAAGATCCATAGTCAAAAAATCCACTCAACCACTGACCTTTTTGGGCTACATAAGGAAAACAAAGGAAAAAGTCAATCCATTGTACTTGATCTGTTGAATTTAATGTGGGATTTTGGTGATAATTTGGAAGAGTTTGTTGTTATTTCTAACCATATTATAATAGATGGAAGTATTAGGTAGCTGAATGTTCATCTACCTTAAGACATATTCTATTTCATTTGCTAGTCTGCATAAAAAGAATCATTTATCAGCAAAAGCATCATTTATTATTAAATGATGGGGTTCAGCCAGTAGAAAGAATATGTATGCTTTTATATAAATAACTTGATTTTTTTAAAGATACTACAAACATTTGTCAAATGGTACCCAAGTCATTAAAGATGTTTTCAAAATATCTATTTTTTATTTATTTATTTTTTTGTTTTTTTTTTTTTTTTTTTGAGACAGGGTCTCACTATGCAGTTCAGGCTGGTCTCGAACTCACAATAATTGTTCTGCCTCAGCCTCCTGAGTGCTGGGATATAGCCATGCGCCACTGCACCCAGCTTCTATTTCTAGTTTTAAACTTGCCTTACAGTTTTGATTCTAATGATTTTCTTTAAATGAAAAGATGGGAATAGCCAAATAATAAGTACTAATGATCAGATGAGAACTCAAACTTGGGAAAAAGAAAAAGGATTCAATTTTTCTAATAAAAAAGCAGTAAGAGGGATTGGGAAGATGGCTCAGTAGAATAATCATTTCTCTCACAAGTGAAAGGGCTTGAGTTCAAGCAAAAAAAAAGAGCAACGAGAAAGATCTACCTTTTTTTTTTTTTTTTTGCAGAACCAGGGATTGAACTCAGGTCCTTGCGCTTTCCATGGAAGCACTTATTCCACTGAGCCATCTCCCCGGCCCCTCTACTTTGTTTTTAATTGTCAAAGTATACTCTTTCTATAAGGAAGGGGCATAAGCATATACCCTTGACAAAGCAAAAATCTAATGGCTAAGATCACACACTTTAACGCTAATAACCTCCACTGCACATAGAACTTCCCTCATTGACAAGACATGTAACTTTAAACACCTTAGTTTAAGAAAAAAACTTTCGTTCTACAGGTATGAATGTTTGACCAAGGCCCTATAAAAGCTTCTGCAAATAACTGTTTCCTAGTTTGCCCTCTTAGCTCACAGCTTCTCTGTGATTCTTCTAATTTGAACATGGCCCTCCACCCCCTAAAAACCCAAGTCCAAAACCAATTAAAAGTGGAGATCTGAGCAAGCTAACCTCTGCTGACTTAAACAGGATGGAGAGTGTTTTATCAAGACTAAACTTGTAATTACTGTGTTCTACATTCCTTGCCTCCATGGCCCCAGTGTAAAATGTGATCATCCATTTCAAAATTATCTCTCTATCGTGAGCCCAAAGCCGATCGTTTAGATTCCAGTCTCGTGTTGGGCGTCAGTTTGAAGAATATCATGGCACTATCTTCTCTAATAAATGACTTTAACTTTTCACCTAGAAGATATCTGCTTTAACTTATCACAGGGAATCATCTGCTTTCTTTAACGCTTCCACTAAATTAAAATCTGAAGTCACTCGATTTGGGAGCAAATGTTAGCTGCACATGGACAGCAGGATGAATTACTATAGAGTCGATGAAAAAATATTATCCACAAAACAGAAAACTTAGTTTATCAGAAATTTCATTTTATTCTGTGGATCTTGTTAATAATGACCAAGATAATCCTCATGTGCACACTTCTATTCACCCATGGTCTTCAAGAGGGGCACAAATTTTGATAAAGTTCTAAACTGAAGTTTTAGGGACATCAGAATACTTAAATTTTAATTTTTTTGTTGAGGAAGTACTGGAGATTAAACTCAGGGCCTAGTGCACAGTAGGCAATTGCTCTAACACTGGACTACATCTCCAGCCCTGCTTATAATGCCTTGCTAAGTTTGCCAGGCTAGCCTCAAACTTTGCAATCTTTCTGTCTCAGCTTCCTAAGCAGTTGGAACTACAGGTATGTGACACCATGCCCAGCTGAATATTCAATTTTGTATCCTTGGATCACTTTCTGCTGCTTATTCCAATAACAGTGCTTTAGAACTAGAGAATACATTTCTAGATGGAAATGTTTACTCCTTTAAAAACCTCTCATGCCCCCTATGCTGCTTAGGAGAGAGGGAACAACTAATTAGCATAGCTGGACTTCACAGTCCCCAAAGGCACATTATATTCAGCACAGACACAGAGCTAAGAATTCTGCTAGGTTGGTTCAGTGGCACATGCCTATATTAGCACTCTGAGAGGATAAGGCAAAAGGATCACAAGTTGGAGCATACCTTAGATCTAAAAATAGAAAAACAATGGTTGACATTGCTTGCACTTTACAATACTAAGGCATAGAGCAACTGAGCAACTTGCCCAAGTGAGATGGCAAAGAACACAGAATTAGTATATATGCTCATAGGATTGTAGGATGCTGACCCCAAACTAGGCCCAAACTTGTGATCCTCCTGTCTCAGCTTCCAAGAATGCTCAGACTGCATGGATGTACCACCACTGGCCAGCTGCCTCAATTAAACATTTACTTAGAAAAATATTTTTAAACTTAAAAATGCACTTGGCCCAGGTGTGGTGGTGTGCATCTGTAATCCCAGCCCAAAGGAGGCTAAGGAGGGAAGATCTCTACAAGTTCAAGGTTAGTCTAGGCTACATAGTAAATTCTAGGCCAGCCTGAACTGCATAGCAAAACCATGCCTCAAAGAGAGAGACGAGGAAAGTTAAGTAAGTTAGTCTAAAAGCTTCAAAGCCAGGGTACTACAAGCATACATACTTGGGTGAGGACGGCCTGCTAGCATCCACCGAGGATCATAAGGAGCTTTTGTGGGAACAAACTCGATGATTCTGTCTATAGGATCCTTGGAGTTGAGGAGAGGTACAGAACTGTGCACGCTCTAAAGGGAGATAAGGACAGAAAGAACACAGCAATCACTGAAAACCAGTCACATACTCCCAACTCAACAGCTACACACAAGACAGCAGAGACCATATAGACAAAAGACAGCAGAGACCACATTTAGAATTCTACCCACTCCTGGCCATTAGCCAGAAGCTTCCCAGTTATGTGCGAAGCCCTGAGAACTGCTCAGGTCTCAGTTCTCATTCTGAAGTCAGGTGCAGTTGTACATTTTAACTCTTGATTTTAGCATGCTAAAGCTTTCTGGGAAGTTCCCAGGGAACAGAAGGGTGTTACAAAGGAGAAAAACCGCAAGGAAGAGGAAGTCTTAAATATGCTAAGACTGAGCCTAGATAGGTAAGAAGGTTTCCATATAGAAATCATTTTAAGGGGCTGGGGAGATGGCTCAGTGGGATAATCCTTTGCTGGCAAGCACAATGGTCTGAGTTAAATCCCCAGTTCCGCAAAAAAAAGAAATCATTTTAAAAGGGCCTAAATAATAAAATCCAAAAGGGTAGAAGGCATAAGCTGGCTTTAAAAAAGAAATCAACATTTTCAGAGAAATCTTCTATAAAAATTCTTCCACCATAAAGACGAGCCTGTGAGTGTGGTGGTGGTAGCAGTTCTGCAGGGGAAGTTAGTATGGGGCAGGAGGGGCTCACCTTAGGCATATAGGACAGCCAGTGCAGGACAGTGAAGACTCCTTCAAAGTCATCACAAACAGTGCTATGGGTCACTCCATTGTTGTGCATGATCTGGATGCCCCCAAGCTGGTTATTGGAGGTATATACTTCCCGCCCAAGGACCTAGAGTAATGAATGAGAGAGAAGACATTTGTAAACACAGAAAAAAAAAAAAAAAAAAAAAAGACTATTTCATAGTTTTCACTAAAAGAGGTTTGTTCTTCTGCAAGACAGATTCTTGCCTCCATGGGTTGCTCTAAGGGCTATCAAGAGCTTTTACCTTAAAAAAGAAAAATCAGAAAACAGAAAAGACTTTATATAATTACATATAGTGTTGCAATTTAAAGACAGCAACCTCTAGCTGAGACTTAGTAGTGTAGAGACCAGGCCTCTGAGGCACAGGTTATCTCATCAAGTACTCAGAGTTGTTATGCACATACTCAAAAAAAGGTAACATGCTTGTATCTTCTGCCTATCTTTAGTGGTGATGGTGAATCTTGGCTAAAGAAACCTTGTTGAGGGTCAGACTCCTCATTTTTCTACAGAATTAACTTTCCCCATACATTTGACTTTCAAAGCTGATCTTCACATACAAGTTCCAACACTGGCAAAATCCTGATGCACCAACTCATGATATAGACACAAGCCCCTGAACATCAAGTCTTTGTGTGTTGGTAGCAGGGCTGTGATTTATTCCCAAGCCTGCTTCCCCTTTGCCCTTCCCTTCCAAGGCTGGAGGGTAGTAATCCCCACTGGGATGACCCCGGGGGTTTTTCTAGAGGAGTTTAACCCTTGCCAGGTCACGGGGCACCTGCAATTGGAAGCCACAAAGTTTTCTTTAAAGAAAAAATATTCTTGGACTTGGAAATTGTAGGGTTTCTTTTCCCCTTGAAGATCGGTTAATAATTTTTTTGGGGGAGGGAGATTTTCTGACCTAGCAGATGGGAGTCTGGCAGCCTGATCACTGACTATTGCACTGCTGAGTGTGTAGTAATTGCCAGTCATCTAGGGTAGCCCTGGAGAGTCCTAAACAGTTGTGGAACACTTACTGTATTTTCCCTTTTCTCTACCCTCACCATCTTTTAAAAAATAATGGCAATATAAAATTCCTTCCTTCCTTCCTTTTATTCATTTTCAGTCTCTGGGGAGAACCTAATGAATTAAGGGCCAGAAAATTGTACCTGTGTATTCCCAACTGGCCCCCCTTATTAGGAGCTTTGAGAGGTTCCCTTGTGTGCTGGGTCAGTCTCTATATATCAAGACCTTCCAAAGGCTGAGGAAGTTGGTGACCATAGTAATAACCTCTCAGTAACCCAGCTGACCTTGTTTCCATTTAACTTCAGTTAGGAGGGGAGTAAGAGACTTTTCTGAGAGAATATGGAAAGCAAAATTGCTCTAAGATTACTGCTTTCCTTGATAAGGAAGCACAGAGAACAAGCCTTTACAGGCAGCCCCAAGCTGAGCAACATGCAGGCAGCTCCTTTGAAGGAGCTTTGTGAACAGGGGAGACCATATCTGACCACTGGGCTCCCATCCTCCTCTCACTCCATCTTTAATCTCAGCCCAGGCGCTGTGGCTCTTTTCTCATTCTCCTGCTGTCTCTTTCTATTTGCCCTCTCTCTGACTGATACACTGATCTCTCGGTCACTTGGCTTTCTGCTCCACTGAGTCCATATTACTAATAACACCTCCGCCACGGCCAGTTTACCTCATGAAGGCAGGAGCACATCATTACAAAATAAACTCATAACTTTGACATTCTAGCAAATACACGCCGTTTGTTATTTTTATGGCTTTAGTCTTTCTAACAGGCAGAGGGCATTACATACCTGTTTCATTTATATCTTTAAATGCGTGCACACATGCACACTCACACATGCATCAGGAAACAAAACAGAACAAAAAAACCAAACAAAAAAACCCCCAAATAACTAGCGCAGTCAATTGATGGGAGACCCTGGCAGAGGCAGAAACCTTGTCACTCAGGGAGGCCATGCTCTGATCTGGCTCTGGTTTTATGGACATCATAAACCCGATGGCCCAAAACTGGTCCTTCTGGGATAGACTGCCTCTCTGCTACAAGTCATTCAATGTGATCAGCAGTATTTTTAATTATTAAAATAAAATCAGAAAGGAAATAAAGGAATAAAAGGAGACACTATGCTGACCCTGAATATCAGATGTTGACAATCAATTGTAAGGAGCCATCCACTCTTTGTCTATAAGACGGGCTATTATCTGCTCAGAAACTAACTTCTGTTCTTCCTCTGGTGCTTGATAATGTCCAACAATCAGAATTTTACATTTCCAAAATCAGTACTGGGGCAAGAAAAGACCAAGCTCAGGAAAGAGACCGCAACAATACAAAAGATGCTTTGTTGTTTAAGTACACTTTCAGATGTCTTTGTCGTTCATGGCAAAGAGGAGGAGAGCATCTGGAACCAGATTTCCACCAGAGGTGCTCTGCCACTTATCTATTCTACCATGTATGTGTTTTGGGGATATGGGGGATTGAACCCCAGCATGCACTGTACCACTAAGTTATTCTTCTAGCAACCCTACCCCCTATTTTTATAAGGACACAAATGTGGAAAGAGCAAATTTCAACAACAGCATATCCTCCCTTTACAAGCTAAAACTCAAGTTGTTGCATGGCGTTATTCTGAAAAAGCAGCAATATTTCCACATATCTTTTCCTCTGGGTTCCAAGGAAACCTAATCAGGGCTTCACACAACCAAGAACATTATTTCTAGGGTAAATATTTGTCATGTGAGAAGTCTCATTTAATTTAGAAATAAAAAGAGAAAAAACAGAGTAGACTAATAGTACCAAAATACGTGTGTCTGAATGGCCTTATCTTGGGAGAAGGAGTGGAGACACACACACAGAAATGGAACCTGCCCCACTCACTACAAACATGCCAACGATCACAGCTACTTAACAATCAATGAGCAGAGAGAGCGGTACTCTCTGGTTCACCTTCAATGAGCATAGGCCTGGAGTGTGCACCAGCAGAATGAGAGCACACACAATAGCTCCTGATTTATAGGAGTTGTTGCTAACTCAAGCGGTTTTAATGATTTTAAAATACTTCATAACAAAAACTCTAACCAAGGAAGCTGAATCTGGGCTAAGCCAAAATCCATTCTGTCTAACACTGAAATGATCACGAAGAAATAGTCAAACCCTGATCGGCATCTAGGAAGATGAAAAGAGGCTACGGAGCCAGAAACACTGTGTTATTCATTGATTATGTTCTCCTACTGTCCTTCTCCACAAACACCTAGGGTCAACAGCCTTCATCAGCATAATATTTTAATACAGTAGGTAAGCTTCAAGCTTCATTTGGCACTTTAAAAAACTCTGACATTGGCAGTTCTGTAGTAGACATGTTGCCTGCCATATTTCAGTTTCCAAATTTTCCTCTCTAGTTTTTGCACTGCATCATACAAATTTAAACATATCTTCTCAACCACCAATCACCATGTAAACACAGAAGTGATCTGAACAGAGATGATACTCCTGAGGCCTCCACTTGGTTACCTTATTGGTCTAAGTGGAGAAGAAGCACCATGAAATACTAGGAACACCACCATTGTGGGGTCCTCTACTAAAGACTGCCCAGGTCTCAGAATGAATAAAGGCTGAATTTAAGATGAAAGATCATCTTCCTCCAATACCTATATAAACTTATGCCTTGTTCAGTGTCCACTCATTAGACAGCAGGCCTGGAAATAAAAAACCACCACACAAACTGATTAGCAGAGATTCAATTGTTGAAAGCTCCACCCAAGATTCTAGAGTCTTTAGAAATGTTAAGATACACTAAGAAATATAAATGAATGCAGTCATACATACATGCTAAGGCCTCTGGGCTGTTGCTGCTTATCTATAGACACTGCAGACAGCTCAGGTTTACCACAGCTGACAGGCAATGAAAACAGTCTAATACACTGCCTGCTCCTGCCCTTAAATCCCTTTTTGGAGATCAAGATAAACATGTTCTTCCTTTCCCCAGTGCTCCAGACGTTTGACCGAAGTGGCAGAGCATTGTGAGGTTTTGTGCAAGTGAAATCACTATGTAATATTGAATGAGTGTAGTATTTACTTGTCAGAATATTTGTCAGCACAGACATTGAGATTTCCAAGTTTCACAGATGCAACTTAGCTCAATTTAAAATAAAAAATTCTTTTATCCTGATACACACATTAGGAACCCTTAGACTTACATATAAATGCTTACAGTCATGTTATAAAACATGAAAAAAATGATGCATACTGATGATGGAATAAGGAAGGAAATCCACTGCTGCTTGCCCCCCCACTTTAAACACACCTTCCTGGGTTAACACATTGTCTATTTTGAAGGAGTAAGGAACACAAAATTCCTCCTGGCTACAGAAACTGAGTCCCTTGCTGTAATCTTCCTTCTCATTAGGATATTTCTTTTCTCAAGAGGATTTAAGGAGGATTTTTGTAAATTTACTGAACGATCATCATCACTACACTTCTTCCATGTTTCAAGGTATTAAAGCCACTCTGAGATCTGTTAGATTATTGGCCAGGGAGATGGCTCAGTGGAATAAGTGCTTCCCTGACAAGCACAAGGGCCTGAGTTCAATCCCTGGTTCCACCAAAAAAAAAAAAAAAAAAAGATAGATTATTGATAAAGGTTCACCTAAGGCCCAGAGAAAGAAAAAGAGGGAGAAGTGGAGAGTAAGCAAGAGGGGGAGGGGAAAAGAGGGGGAGGAAAAGAAGAGGGAGGGAGAGGAATGAGAAAGAGTATGCAGAAATAGAGAAAAAGTGGTGAAATTGAGACAAAAGAAACAATAAAGGATAAAAGAGGAAAAGGGAGGGGCAGAGAAAAGAGGAACTGGAAGAAAAATGTAATAGCTCATCTACTCAGTGCTGCTCCCATCTTCCTCCTTGACCTGAAAGAACTACATTTTTAAAAGCTGACAAGTAATTCAATCTCCAATTAACAATTTTAACTGGTACCACACATATTACAGTGTAAATGTTTCTCCAGGAATATATCCAAGGGTAAATGGAATTAAATCTCTAGGGAGACAAGACCAGGGAGTGCTTCTGTGACCAAGAATACTTGGGTGTAGCCAGAGGGTTATAATGTCTTTTTCCCTACCTTTACTGCCATTCCTAACACTGGTAAACTAGAGTGCTGGCTGGCAACTATTAGATTTGGCTTGTGGGTGAGAAGCAGCTTAGTGGCATACATTGGCAGAGGAGGAGAAGCCCCTGACTTAAGCCACATTTGGATTCAAGACCATTCACAGCAAGACCAAAAATCTCTCTATAAGCAGCAAATTATGAAGTGGTCAGGTTTGCTGACGGATAAATTAGGGCAAACAGACTATGCTAGCAGTGATAGGAAAAGAAACTTGGCCAAAAAAAGACTAAGGGGGGGGGCAGGAAAAAAAAAAAAGACTAAGGTACAGGACAGAAATAACACTGCAAAACCTCTGTTTACAGGAGTGTAGGTCTCACCAGAGAACAGAATGAATGAGGCAGAAGGACAACAAAGATTTGAAGGTGAGTGGGTGAGGAACAGAAACTCATTTTTAACATGGAAGGGTAGAGAACAGCCGCATGATAGTTTTCCTGTCAAATGTAGGAGAAAAAGCATATAGTCTTTCAAGAGAAAGCTGACTGCCAAAGAAATCACTCAACCCAGGGATCTATCAACCACTCATTTAGAAGGGACTTATGAGTACTGACAATAAATCAATTCCAAATATGGAAACAGTTAACATTTTTAATAAAGACTGACTTATTGAGATATAATTTACATATAAAACTGTTCACTTTGAGGTGTACAATTCTATGAATATTGATGAACACATATAGTCATATAACCATCACTCCAAACAAGACAGAATTGTCACCATGCTCAAAGGTTTCCTTATAACTCTCCCAAATCTTCAACCTCTAAAGACCACTGATTTGCTCTCTGGCCTGATAGTTCTGCCTTTTCTATAATGTTGTAAAACAGAGTCACACTATGTAGTTTCTGAGTCTTGTTTCTCTTGGTTCATAATATATCAGGTTCATTCACCTGCTGCAAGTATCAGTAGAACTTGTTCATCTGTTTCTGTTGGCAGACCTTTGAGTTACTACCAATTCTGGAGGACTATGAATAAAGCTGCAATGGATATTCATGTACTGGATTTTGTGTGTTTTGAGACAGGGTGTTTTTTTGTGTGCTTGGTGCTGGGCAAATTATAGAAATGAGATTGTTAGGTTACATAGTTAAATGCAGGGGGCCAGGGAGATGGCTCAGTAGAATAATCACTTGCCTGGCAAGCACAAGGGCGAGTTCAATCCCTGGTTCCGCCAAAAAAAAATAAAGGAAATAAAATTAATTAAAAGGATATCAAACTTGGGGCCGGGGAGATGGCTCAGTGGAATAAGTGCTCCCTGGCAAGCCTAAGAGCCTGAGTTCAATCTCTGGTTCTGCCAGAATAAACAAACAAAGAAACAAATAAATGTATGGCATATTTTATAAAAGATTAAAACCTCACTCCATTTTCGAAGTTGCCATAGCATTTTTTTTTTTTTTTGGCAGAACCAGGGATTGAACTCAGGCCCTTGCGCTTGCCAGGTAAGCACTTATTCTATTGAGCTATCTCCCCAGCCCCTGCCATAACATTTTGCAATTCTACCAAAAACATATGACAGTTCTAGTTGTCTTATATTCTTATCTCAAATTGGAATTTTCCAGTTCAACATTTAAAAAAATTTTAGGGCATGGTATATGGCTTAGTGTTAAGAGTGCTTGCCTAGCAAGTGAGACCCTTGATCCCCAGCACTGCAGAAACAAAAACTAATAATTTAAACTTTATTTCCAGTGGTGTCAAATTGTGGTTTTAATCTGAATTTCCCTAATGAACTAGGACAACCATCTTTTGATGTGCTCATTTACCATCTTCTTTTTATCTTCTTTATGAAATACTTTTTAAAATTTCCTGCCTAAAGTTTTAATTTATGGATTATTTTCTCAATATTGTGAATTCTTTACATATTCTAAATCTCAGCCTTTTATCAGATACATTTTCTGAAGATGGAAAAAAATTTTTTAAAAATTTATTTGGTTATTATAGGCTTTCACTACGCAGCTCAAACTCATAGTGATCTGCCTCTTTTCAGCCTCCTCAGCGCTGGGATTACAGGCGTATGCCACTATGCCCAAACTCTGGCCATCTTGGTGCAGCATGTGGTATGGGGATCAAACTGTGGTCCTTGCACTTGCCTAAGCAGATGATTTAGTCTGCTGAGCTACCTTGCCAGCTCCTGAAGAGGGAAAATTTTAAAAGCTCCCTTTTGTTTGTCTTTTCTTTGAAATGCAGACTTTTTTTTTTCTGTAACTTGTACTCTAACATTTTGGCCACTCTCTAGGATTATGATTCACAGCATATTCACTACTATTATACTTTAATTATTTTGGTATTTAACTTGCTTTTTCATAGAAGAGTGCTTTCTATATTTATTCATCACCTACTTACATTACATTTAGATAAAAGTTATAAAACCCATACTTTTCATTCACCTCCTTTATGAATAGATCTCTGAATAGGCTGACGGTGGATGTAGCTGGCTATGAGGCCTATGGTCACAATGGTCAGATGCCACGGTTCCGTGCTTGATGGAGTGCGGCTTCTCAGGGAATAGCACTGACTTCATCTCTTTTTTTGTTTTCTCCTTTACATGTGCGGGCAGTAATTTTACTTTTTCCTTGGAATGCATGAGAAGTCTTTTACTGTCTCACAGCCTGCATTTTAAGATCCATCAAAATAGGAATCATCTTTGTAATTCTGCAATATAAGGATAGCTCTCTAGCTAGGTGTGGTGGTGCAGGACTGTAATCCTAGCAGTGGGGAAGCTGAGGCACTGGGAGTTCAAGAGCAGTCTGCATGACATATTGAGATCTTGTCTCACTCACACACACACATGCAAAACAAAAACAAATAAAAATAAATTTTGTATATATGTAATAGGTATGTATTTATAGCTACATAAACTATCATTTGACTTAATGTTCAGAAAGTTAAACTACTATAAATGAAAGTGTGTAACAGCTATCTTTGCAAAACAAGGGGTTCAGTTTTCCTATCATTTTGATTTTCCCCAGTGTAAATACTAGGTGTTTTCCTCCCTTTCCCAATTCTTTTCTTCATTTAGAATTAAACTGTAACTATCTACTTTAAAGTTGTATTATCTCAGGGGTGCTCTTGTAAACCTGTCTTTATCTCCTAGAAAAGCTATATTTTATCAGTAGGTCAGAAAGAAAATGAAATCTTTCAGCTATGAAGAAATGAAATAAAAATTTTTAAGAGTTGATTACCTGTTCCAATGGTTTTGACTTACATTTGCAAGTTGTTGGCTAAATTTGGGCAGGTTCTTTTCCTTAATAACAATGATAACTTAATTTCTCAGATGTACATACTATTTAAAGAGCTTAAATCTCAGGCAGTGAGACATTATTAGAATTAGGAACCAGTCAAGAGTCAACCAGAAAAACTTGAAGCCCAGGAATGGTAATCTATAGTTCAAGCTAAAAAGCTCTGAAAGCTTCTCTTTTCATAATTCAACACTTCTGACTGTGTACATTGGCTGATTAGACTGTGTGATGATGGCCACTCTGAATGAGACAGGACACAGCTAGATTTGGATCCATGCACAGGGGACATTTCCTAGAATGATGAACAGACAGAAGTCAGGTTTCTAAAAAGTCTCATTTTCTAAGTCTTTATCATATTCACACAGCAGGCTGTGCATAGCAAGGTCCCAGGTCTGTCTTCCTCCTGGAAAAGACGTGAGTCCTTGCATTTCTAATCTACCAACGTGTGCAGTTCTTGCACTTTTAATTTATGAGTATTTAGGGGGAACCTCTCTGACTTGAGAACATATTGGCTTGGTCTAATGCTTGGAGATTATTAAACTTGGAGCTATGCTCCACTATCAAGTCTACAGATCTTTTATTTAGAAGATATGGTGCTCTAAATGCACAAAGAGCTCCCTGTCACCTTCACATTAAAGCCCCTAGTGCCTGGTAAATGGAATTATATAGCTGTCATCTCCTTTCCCCAAAGTTTTAAGAGTACAATGGGCTCATTTTTTCACACTCCATCCCAGCTTCAGAACTAAGAGACCTAGTTTGTATTGATTTAAGGTCTGAGAAATAAATAAACCTGCTTCACTGCTGTGATTCACAACGAATTCATGGTACACTATTGCATGATATATTTCAAGCTCTTGCTCTGGCTCTCTTTTTCCTCTGGTGAGTGATGGGGGAGGTAGGAGGTAGTAGGGAGCTGCAAAGCTGACAGCCTGATGGTTATTGGAGATGGCTACTGACTGCAAATCCAAGAGCAGACACTGTTGGAGGAGTATAGGATTTCTTTTTTTTTTTTTAACTGAGGGGGCAAGGGTGAGAAGCTAATTTACTTGAGTTTCAGGCTGGGGTTGGTGAGGAAGAAAGGTTGAAGGGAGAAAAGAAGGCTGACAGAGTACAAGCTTGAAGTGAACAATGATCTGCAAAGACAGAGCTATGAACATGTGTACCAAGAGAAAAATGAAGAAGCAGAGAAAATGACTGCTTAAAGAGCCATGCTCACAAACCTATGTGTGTATTTAACTTGAGTTCAGGGGCAATGTTTTTTTAGAGGTCAGAATTACAGAGATCCTGTGTACCACACAATGTGTGAGGTAGGGTCATTTCCTCATTCTTATACTCAGGTCATATCAGAATCCTGAGGGTCGAAATGAACACTTGAGACAAGGTAGAGACACCTTGCAGAGCCACAAAGAGGAGAGAAGGCAACAAATTCTAATAGTTTAGAACCTTTTTGTGTACCCTCAGGACTTTGAATGCCTTAGTCACCTTCGTTGATTCTATGGAAAGTGAATTTCTTTTTTTTTTTTTTTTGTCTTTTTGAGACAGGGTCTCACTATGCAGTTCAGGCTGGCCTCGAACTCACTTTGTAGCTCAGGCTGGTCTCGAACTCACAACAATCCTCCTGCCTCAGCCTCCCGAATGCTGGGATTACAGGCATGCGCCACCACACCCGGCCCAATAGGAAAGTGAATTTCATTTGGTGAATATGCTGCCCATATTACACATAAACCAAGGCCCAAAGTTGCTTACCTAGTAAATGGCAGGGAGGGGATTGTCAAGTGTGTGTCATTCATTCATTCATTCATTCACTCAATCATTATTTTTTGCAGACAAGTGCTTATTCTACTGAGCTGTCTCCCCCGCTCAAGTGTTCTTTTTTTTTTTTTTAATCTAAAGGTCCTATAACATCAAAAAGTTTGATCATACTTACAATAAAATTATTCTTGAATCTGTATTCAATGTCCCCAAGGAAACCCTCAGAGTTCTCACTTTATACAGAGGCCTTGGACTGGAACTTGAAGGTTCTCTCAAGTGCTTCATCTCTAAGACACTGTACACACATGGCGCTTTGTTACTGAAACATCTGTGATGGAGTATTGAAGGCAATTCTACCCTACAAGATCTCCATGTCAGTGCGCTGAGGACCAGGTTGCTGGCAGTACACTAAGGCTCACTATTAAGAGATAAGCAGACCTGGTATAGATTTCTAAAAAACCTGTGGCATTTCAAACAAAAAATAAAATAAGCTCCCTGAATGAGGACATATTTACCCATATTTTTGTATATATAGGGGTAAGGCTTGAAAACTAATGAGCTCTGCCACTGCAATCCTTTTTGAGAACTCACACTGAGGAAGGTTGGTCAGTAAGCTAAAATCTCCTTTTTAAAGAGGAGAATGATCCCATATGGAGCTCAGGTAATATAGGGACTATTGTGAAAATAGGTAGTTAGGGACTTCTAAAAATGCAAATTGCAGGACTGATCCTTAGGAGTGATTATGGGCCATTGTATCAACAAGTCCTTGGGGACTCTTACAGACAGATGACTGATGCATATACTGCCCTATATTGTGACTGAACTTGGTGCTTCTCACATTAATGCCTTCCCAAAGTGTGCTGATTGTCTTTATAGCATCTACTGAGAAAGTCAATACACGACTGTACTGTCATGGTGACGAATGTTGCCTAATACTTTTCTGAAGAAATTTTTGCTCTCAGAAAATGAATACCATGTACATATTTCTTTTCCAGAGCCTGGATAATGAATTGCAATGAAAGGGCCCTAAATGCACCACAGAAAAGACTACAACAGTAATGTTTTTCTGTAAAAAATTATGTAATTCTCATAATGACCCTGGTAGTATGGTACTACAGAATTGTCACCCCTCATTTTATAGTTAATTAAACTGGAACCTCGAAAGGTTAAGTAAATTGCCTAAGGTCACACAATTAGTAGGTGGTAGAGTTGGCAATTAAATTCAGGCTGCTGGCTTTTAACTTTTATTTATTTATTTTTAATTTTAAAGAAAAGGAAGGGCTGGCCAAATAGCTCAGCGGATTAAAGTGCCTGCAAACAGACACAAGGTCCAGGGTTTCGATCCCCAGGCCCACTGTGGTGGCCCTGTGCTGCCACCAGAGTGTACTGAGGTGGCAATTGAGATTGGGCGTGGTAGCGTGTCTGTAATCCCAGCTCTTGGGAGGCTGTAAACAGACCACTATGAGTCTGATCTAGTAGTGAGACCCTGAACATCCTGTAGGCCATTCTCTAAAATTTTTTAAAAAAAGGAAAAATATTCAATACAAACAATGGTATAAAATTTCAAAATAAGATTCTAGAAGATTAACAACAATGGTTAATATATTGTGTAATGTAATCTTCAAAATAGCTGTTCACATTACAAGATATGGGCATGAAAAATCAGTCAAGCAATATTGGCACAAAGCTTTTGTTTCAATTAACTAACAACAATTTGTAGTACAACATCATAACTATATGACTGTGTATATATTTACTTATTTTTCCTTTTCTTCTTTCTCACCCACTCCCTCTGTTTACACATGTGAAACTGATTTATTTCACTTATGTGTATGTCTCAAGTTGCATCCATTTCTCCTAAAAATGTGTATAAAAACACATCTTTTTTTGAACCATGGAGATAGCTCAGTGGTCTAAGCACCTGCCTAGGCAAGTACAAGGATTGGTTTTGACCCCCGGTACTTTATGCTGTGCCAGCCCCAACCCTGGGCATGCTAAGCCAGTCACCAAGACCAGATGTGGTGATGCATGCATATAATCCCAGTGCTGGGGAGACTGAAACAGGAGGATCACTATGAGTCCAAGCTACCTTAGTGAGACCCTGTACCAAATATATAAAACTAAAAACAAACAAACAAACAAAAAACCTCAAAAACTCCCTCACATCTTTTTTATCTATTCCTTCTTGGTTGATAGGTATTTGGGTTGTTTCTAAGCTTTACTTATGAATATTGTGATGCTATAAACAGAAGTGGACATATACTGCTGTGATATGATTTTTTAATTCTTCTGGGAAAATAGCAGCGGAATAGCTGGGTCAAATGGGACCTCTAATCTTAATGTTTGTTGTGTGAAAGTTAAATGCTGTCCACACTACTATGAGAGCTAAATAATTTCTCTTTCCCCTCTTTAGCCTCCATGATTTTTTCATATGTGTTACAGAGTCACAGGTGAACATGGATACCATGCAGCACAGGCTCCTGCTGTGGCGCAGGCCCATTTAGAGAATTCTAGTGCTGTGCCCAATAGAGCAAAATGTGACAATTGCACATTTCATGTTGCATAGCTACATATAAATATGTACAAGAAAACTGAGGGGTCAGAGAGGGATTTGACTTAGTTGTACTACATTTCAAAGGCAACATTACCAGAGATGCCCCCTATAGGACAAGCAGCCCTAGGTACATCTAGCATGTAATTTTTTTCACTAGTAGACTCAATGAAAATAGTGGCTATATATCACTAAAGGAGATGATAATACAGGACTTTTTCTTTTCTCTTTTTGCTAAAAGAAAGCATAAACTTTAAAATGCTTACCACAAGGAAGTCATAGATGACCTCAAGAGTGCATCAATTGCCCAGATCGTCACCACTGGCGAAACCTTACTTCCAGGAGTAGTTACAAAGGATACTCACTACTGCAGATTCCAATTTCTGTGTCTACAGAGTGGGTTCTCACTGAGTCTAGGGCAATGGGCTAAGAGATAGCAGCTCTAGTCTGTATCATACTGGCAAAGTCACTCGATACTATGTTAAACACATGAAATAGAAACTGGGAGAGGTATGATTGGGGAGGGAAATATGAACATTATTGCAAATGTCTAGACTTAGAAGTTTGTGACTCTGCAAATCATCTCAGCTCCTTAAGGGTCTATCTTGCTAGTACCTCAAGCATACATAGTAATACCTTTGCCATGATAGTATGACAGTAGTTTGTATCTCTACCAGGTATACCTCTTCACTCAATGAAGTATTTTGAAGATTTATGTTGCCTACAGTTCCTGGAATTAGGAACCTATAGTCTACTATATACAGTGATATAGAACAACAATCCCATAAAATTGCCTTTTACTATTTTTTTTTTTTCAAATTGCCTCTTATTTATGTAATTTCTCTCAGGACATTTGTAAAAAGAGAAATTATGAGATTACCTTCTCTGGGCACTAAGCACTGTCCTACAATAAAACTCTGAGACACAAAATTCATGTTTTGACTCTGATCCAGTCTCTATCAATTCCCTTTCAGATTTCCCATCTGTAAAATGTCCCCAATACCACTAGCCCACCATAGAAATGAACAGCAAGGAATCATATGTTCTTGATTTTGAGTTTAAAATAAAGTTATCTGGGCTGTCCCTAGGCATAAAACCACTGTCTTTAATTCAAATGTCAAATCTGCATAACAAGATTCAAGAAATCTAGAAAATATATTTCTCAACTCGGTAATATTTTGAAGACTTTATAAGTAACTGTGGGCAACAAAGTAAGACAGATGCAAAAAGAAACTATAAGTACTAAGACCCCCAGGAGAAAGGAAAAGAAGTATAAATATGGGAAGTACTCTGTGATTTTGAACAGAGGAAAGGGATAGTACCCATGAATATCACAGAAGATGACAATACCAAGAAATCAATATATTCATATTTTATGTACATGTTACTGCTGTTGGCAAAAAAAAAAAAAAAATATATATATATATATATATACATATATACATATATATACATATATATATATATATAGTTAGTCTTTGGAGACAAAAAAGTAGTTAAAACATGCCACCAGGGCTGGGGAGATAGCTCAGTGGTCTAAGTGCCTGCACTTGATCTCTGGTACCACAGGCCCCAGAACCCTGGTGTGCCATGCCAGCCACCAATACTGGGTGTGGTGGTACATGCCTGTAATCCCAGTGTTGGGGAGGCAGAGACAGGAGATCACTATGAGTCTGAGCTGTGTAGCAAGACACTGAACCAAATCAATCAAGAAAACAGGTCACTAAAGATCAGGTGTGTGAGACATGCAATGCAGCCATAAAAGCTTGCTTGATGTACACATGTAATGCATTAAGTTGGGAATGTGGCCCTCTTTAGCTTCACATTTGTTAAAAAACAATTTACATGTCACTACTTACCTAAGTATGATGTGTAGCATATCAACCCTTTCTCTTCAAATGAAACCACAATGAGTTAAATCAGTGATAGGGTTAGAGGGTGGAAAGGATTGGGGAAAAGCAGGAAGAAAGAAAGTTTTTAAAAAATCTCTGCCTCAGCAAAAGTTTTCATTAAAATTTTAGACAAATGATCCCTGTGTCCTTCTCTCTTGCTGCCTGGGGCTCCATGCTATTTCTATGCAAATAACAACCTCGTGGTTTATATCTTATTATTTCCACCGGAGCTGCAGCGACATGACCTGAGACGTGTAAGAGGTGGGATGGGGTGGGGAGGAGGGAATTGGAGAGCAGACAGAAAGAGAGAGAAGGAGAGAGAGGGAGAAAGGGAGAGAGATGGAGTGGGTGCTCACTCAAGTATGAAAAAATATTGTCAGGAGTAAGCGTCAAGAACAAAAAAAAAAAATTGCATGGATAACGTGTTTATTTCAGTACCCCACCCCCACCCCTCCACCCCCCCTTGCAAACCAGCACCTTTTAAAATTCATTGGGCATCAGGCGATCATGCACAATCCATCTGCTTTCACTTTATCATTTGCATTTCATGCCTCCTGGCTTTTGATGTGCTGATACTTTGATGCAGTCAGGAGACGCGCATTATCATTATTTCAATTTTCAAAGGGGTCAACGGGATCGGCACTTGCACACACAATTTTTTTTTCAACAACCTCTGTGCCCCCCCTTCTTATTCTTCACCCCAATGTTTAACATAAAGGATGAAACCTCAAAAAGGTAAAGGTCAAATGTTTATACTCTAAGACCATATATAAGCTTGCCTACAATTCTACTTTACACAGGTATGCAAATACTATGAGTAAAATGGCCAAAGCTTAAAAGGGAGCCTCTATAGCAATTCGAACACACAAAGACTTTCTCATACATGGATACTCAGATGAACAGAGAAAGGGATCTACATGCATGATACACAAACAAAGAGAGAGATCAGCACTCACACAGACATGTAGTCAGAATGACTTGCACATACCCACAATAAGCAAGACAGAGAGCTACCTCCAGAAAGAAAGGCAAATAGAGACCCAAAAGATATCAGCACAAAGACAGAATATACACAAGCAGTGGGTCAGATAGGGGAAGCAGTCTGAGCATAGTTGCTCCAGAATAGTTTCCTTTTTCAAGCCTGATAAGCAAAGGGGCTGATAGGATATTCTTAATGAAATCAGGTATCTTCCAGCAATGACTCTACACTTAAGAGGAGCTGACATGAAGACAGTGAGGTAGGAAAGCAGGGTTAGGTAACATCTATAAATGATCACACCCTTCAGCT
Organism: Ctenomys sociabilis; assembly: GCA_004027165.1. Classification (NCBI taxonomy): domain Eukaryota; kingdom Metazoa; phylum Chordata; class Mammalia; order Rodentia; family Ctenomyidae; genus Ctenomys; species Ctenomys sociabilis. The sequence goes on along the minus strand of PVKA01003081.1, from coordinate 34,689 downwards.
ACAAAGGGTAGTGTCTTTCTAGAAATGATCAGTGTTTGGTAAGCTACAACCACAGCTTGACTTGTCTTTCTATCTACAACTAGGCATTTCCTTTTACAAAATGCTCTGCAGGCTAGGAAGGTGAATATACTGAAGAGAATTAGAACAATTCAACCAAATTTTAAGAAAAAATATTCCTAAAGCTTTCTTCCTATGAAATGGAACTGATAAGTTTTCAGGCAAAAGTCCTCCAAGCCAATCAGACAAAATATGCCCCCCAAACCAAACCAACAATCTTTCATTTTTATAATATTCTTTGTGTATAATACAGTGTGTGTGTGTGTGTGTGTGTGTGTGCGCGCGCGTGAGAGAGGCTTAATGTAACAAGATATTTTTCAGAAATTATCTATTTCTATCCATATATGAAAAACATTATAAAATTCTATTCTCATAGAAATTGGTACTTAAAACTCTTTTCTTTCTTTCTTTTTTTTAATGGAAGTTTTTTTTTTTTTTTTTCAGAACTGGGGAATGAACTCAAGCCCCTGCCCTTGCCAGGCAAGTGCTTATTCTACTGAGCCATCCCCCTGGCCCTTAAAGCTCTTTTCAATGTTCATCAATATCTTATCCTAAAAGCACCTAAGAAAAACATTTAAGACTCTGAGCTATTTGTCTCACTGCAGTCATCTTCGGTAGTAGCAATTAACAATCTTTATTTCTAAGCTAGTCTCCAGAAAGGATGACAGCCAAGTTTTTCTATTGTTACTTTGCAAGAGGAAAGTAAATTCTAAGAAATGACAGAGTTCTTATGGAGGCAGAGAACATGCCGATTCTATCAATTTTTCTAATTTCTGATATCCCTAAAAAGCTAATTAGGATCAATCAAATTATGAACTTTTTCTAAATGGTAATGATACTTTGTACCTATCCTTCTATTTGAAAGTGAGTTTGACAGAAACTTCCTACAAGTCTCATAAATACAGTACCCAATGCAATTTAGTATATTAACAATTCTATTAAGTAACTAAACTATGTGAGAGACAAGAGAACTGAAATTTTAATGAGAGGCAACACTTTGTGTCCAAATATGAACTATTCATATTTTCTCATTAGAGCACTACTGCATTACTGAAAGAGGAAATTATAACCCTTTGACAGGTAGGAAAACTGAAGGTTATATAAGTTGAAAAAAGGCAGCTAGGCATGGACTATCCCATCATATATTTTTGCCTCTAGACAGAAAATAAATATCCTATCCCTACAAATAAGTGAGGAACTGCATTGTCTTTTGTATATTCTGATTTTCTTGGATGGTTCTCATTCTTGTATATTACTACCCCCTTTATAAAAGCCTCTGTGAGCCTGGATTAATAAGGAATAAACTAAGCTGGTGTTGTGGTTATGTGTCCTGCCATTCATCAGGCCCTGAGATCAATGCTCAGCATGGGGGGATGGATGGGCACATGCAGACGTGTGTTGTAAAATGGCATAATCCTTTCTCAGGAAGGGAAGATAAATGTCTTTCCCAGAGAACCTATTCATACATTCATTCACCAATCTTTGCACTCAATATTTACTAAGTACTTCCCTAATCATTTTCTCAAAATATTAAATTAGATATTTTCAACATCTCAAGTCAATGCTAATCCATGTTGTACACCATGAATAGGACCTAGTACAACTAGACCCTGAGATAGCTCTGTGTGTGAAAACAGATCTCCTGACACCCCTTATTAATAAGAAAAAAATGGAAGGAGTAGGGGTAGAACAGAAGCATCCAAATTAAAGTAATTCTGTCTTCTATTTTGTTTTATTTTTTTTTTTTGTGGAACCAGGGATTGAACTCAGGCCCTTGCACTTGCCAGGGAAGTGTTTATTCCACTGAGCCATCTCCCTGGCCCCTTAATTCTGTCTTCTAAAAAGAGATTAGAATGTGAGCTTTTTGGAACAAGGATTTTGTTGAATGTAGTGACTGAATGAATGAATGAATGAATGAATGAAAAAGCAAGCAAGTCAATGGACTAGAATGATGGAGGAGAATGGAATATATAGACCAAGGGAAACACGGATTAAATAACTTCAATCAGGATGCTGTTCTAAGAATTCAGATAATGTTCAGTTTAACACAGTTCTCCTAAGCTCTAGAAACTTACTTTGTTGAGGGCACCAGCTCCTGTCAAAATTAAGTGAGAATTCTCAACCTGGATGGTTCTCTGTCCCAGCCGGACAAGGTAAGCCCCAATTCCAATGGCTCGGCATGTCACCTTAAAAGAAGCATAAATTCTGTGTGTCACATACTTAGATCCTCTCCCAAACTACAAAAACTAAAAGATATATAAAATGTGTAAAACCTACATGAACAGAAATACATACTGCTTTTTGTGAAGTCTGAAGAATAACAATACAAAAATGTTAGTCAAAGAGACAAAATTCATGTAAATAATTACAGTAGCAGATATTTCAAAAATCATAACCCCTTTATTTGCTATTTCACAGATGACTGGCACTTGTTATAGGTATGAGCAAGGAAAGTACTGAGAAGAGAAGAAATGCAAGCTAAAAGAAATTCAAGTTAAAAATCTAGTACAGCTGGGTGTGGTGACAAAGGCCTGTAATTCCAGAATTTGGGAGGCTGAGGCAGGAGGATTACTGTGACTTGGAGGCCAGCCTGGGCTACATCAAGGCCAGCATCTCACTATAGTGAGAATCTGTCTCAAGAAAAAAAGAGGGTGGTGGTGTTGTTGTCAGGTTTATTTGGTACATTCAGTAATTTATATTATCATATCTTCCCAAATGCCATGCATTCATGCATAATTAGAATAAAATTACAGATACACGCTTTTCAAGAAATGGTTTTTGGTGACGCATGATAGTGCACACCTGTAATTTGATCTATTGGGAAGACAAGGCAGGTGGATTGCTGGGGTTTGAGGCCAGCTTGTCAAGGCTTGCTGAAGTACACAGGAAAACCCTGTCTTAAAAAAAAAAAAAAAAAAAGGAAAGACAGACAACCAGGCTTTCAGTTTGGACTAAATAACAGAGATAGGGCAGAAATAAATCTAGTCACATAGTCAGCTCCTCAGAAATTTCACACTCTGGAGCTCAGTGATATGTCAGAAGTAGAACACATGTATAGCATATGTGAAGCTCTCAGTTTGGTCCCCAGTTTGGGGGAGGAAGGTCATAATCACATTCTGGAAATATTTACCAGGCTGATAGTGATGATCTCATCATAGGCCAGTGACGATTCTCCAGCAATCATTCCTGAACCTCGAAGGTTCTCTGTTCCAAGTCCTTCTTCTTTTCCAATAATATCTGTTATCTTGTACCTATTAGATATATTCATGCCAAAGCACAAAAATTTAACATAGTAACAACAATCTATTAAGTGGCAAAGCATCACTAAAAAGAAACTAAAAGCATATTGAAAATTTGTGGTTAACACAAAGGCCTTACAATCTTTTATAGTCTTCATTCATATGCCTTTATAAAAAAAATTTGGTACAGGGTCTTACTACATAGCTCCAACTTGTAGTGATCCTTCTGTCTCAGTCTCTCCAGTGCTGAGATTACAGGGGTGCATCACTATGCCCAGTTTTGGGGGCTGGCACGGCATGCAGTACTAGGGACTGAACTCAGGTCCTTGTGCTTGCCAGACAGGTGGTTAGACCGCTGAGCTATCTCCAGTCCATATGCCTTTCTTCTTAGTTTGGTTTTTATCTTCTTATTTTATTTGGAAGTAATATAATCTCCAGGCGTGGTGGCACATGCCTGAAATCTCAGCACTTGGGAGGCTGAGGTAGGAGGATTGTTGTGAATTCGAGACCAGCCTGAGCTACAAAGTGAGCTTAAGGCCAGCCTGAACTGCATAGTGAGACCCTGTCTCAAAAAGACAAAAAAAAAAAAAAAAAGGAAGTAATATAGTATAACAGAAGAAGCAGCATCTGGGCTTAAGTGAACTGGTTTAAATCATTGTGTATGTAGTGATGTAATTCTGTGGTAATAATAACTTCGTAGAATGGGGATAGTATTAGCTACCTTTCAGGGTTGACATGGGATTTAAAACATTAAGGAGAAAACTTGGCCTAACTGATAATCAGATTTTAGATGTCCCTTTTTACTTTTTTTTTTAGCAAGTTTCTTAAAAGCAGGGGCAACTCACATCATAATAAGCAATAGCAACAAACTTTTGATAACTTATGTAAGAACTGAAAAATCCAAATAAAGGGGTAGTGGAAATGTTCCATTCAGTTTCTCAAGTTAAAAATTCTTTTCTTCCAAGATAAGGATGAAAACAAGGATCAAAAGGTACCCTTTCATTCTTGCTCTTTCATAATTATCAAGTGCATTCATGAGGGTTCTTGGCTATGGTTCTCTGGAGGGCCACGTAGAATGTGTATAGAAGTGAAATGCTGGTCAAGTTGTCCAGAAAGCATCCTGTGGGTCTACTGGGAGTCACTCATCTGTCTTCCTGGCAGGGGATTAGGAGTGATAGCTGATAATGGGAAATGGGAAATGGGGAATGCAACTAATAAAAGAAAGGAAAAATACAAAGTTGGAAGTAGAGATGGGCATATATTATTTATTGTTCCATGTATACTCAGAAGGCTTGGCTCTGGGCACAATTTTACAAATTGAAATAATAAGTAAGTATCCCACAGTGGCTCTTAAACTACTTCCTCCTATCATATTTCTCTACTCCCTTCTTTCTGTCCAGCCTCCATTAATTACTCTTCTTTGCCCTTGATGTTGGTATGAGTCTTTGCATTACTGGTTCTCAGATTCTCCTCGCTTTCCTTTTGAGGCTCTCCCAATATTCAATCATTTTCCTATTCTTCCTTTTGTTTTATATCTAGACCTTAAGAGTCTAGAGTTATGCTATAGATCAAGATAATCCTCCTTAAGGAGTTAATGAACCATAATCATTTGGTGAAGGTTAATGTGTTTTTTTCATAAGGTTCACAGGTCATATAGTCACAGATACTCATGGGCCCACTCAGCCTTTCCTGTAAGGCATATTCTCTCCTTGAAAAGATTGACTGTTTCAAAGGTGTTTGTGATTTGTTAAGTGACACTGTCTCTCTTTGTATTACATGAAAAAGAATTAAAATTTCTCATGTTATGATTTCTGACCCTAGTCTTCTATACACTGGGTTATCATTCATTAAGTAGAGCTAGATTTTAATATGATAATAAACCTTTGTAAAGTATATTATAGGGCTGGGGAGATAGCTCAGTAGAAAAAGCGCCTGCCTGGCAAGTGCAGGGTGCTGAGTTTAATCCTCAGTATTGTAAAAAAAAAAAAAAAAAAAAAAAAAAAAAAAAAAAAAAAAAAAAAAAAAAAAAAAAAAAAAAAAAAAAAAAAAAAGGGCATTACAATGAACAGCATACTTATGTAGGATTTTGGTGTAACAACAATCTAATGTAATAGGTAATATTTATGTACATGATTTTTTTAGCTTACAACAATCCAATGTGATAGGTAATATTATTTTCATTATGACAGACAGTAATAACCAGGACATTTAATTGCGTTGGTTCATCTTTCAGATACAAAACTTCATATGAAAACAAAATGACTTTTGGAAAAGCAAAATCATATACAAAATTAAAAGCTTTATAAAAGCCAGTAATAAGTAGCTACAATATAGTAATAAGAGAAAAATCCTATTCAGATTAGGAATTTAGAAATAAACACAAACAAAGTAGCAAAATCCTACCCTAACCACACCAAGACTCAAAGTGTTCCAGGCCACCACAGTGAACCCCTAAGGATACTTTTAATTTTTGAGAGAAAACACTGTGACATTTGATATCTCTTGTACCCCATGGGAATGACTAGCTTTAGGCAGTGCATAGTTTCACATGAGATAGTCTACATTCCTTTTGACAATGTCCTATCTTCAAAAAGCCAGGTTTTTGCAGTTTGTGAGGAAAAAAGAAAGCTCTACACAAAAATCAATGAAGAACAAGATATGAGGGTGGCTATATCCATGGTGGCTCTAAGATTGGAGCTCTTACATAGATACAAACATCCTACTAGCAAATAAATAATTATTTAAGAATTAAATAATATTTTTCAATTCAATTCACATTTTATTATATTCAAAAATTATTAAGTTGTTAGGATATAAACATGAAGTTATTTGCATTTTCCTCCTTAATAGACAGAAATACAGTATTAAGTAAACCCTTTAGCCTTAGGAGTTTTGGGAAAAAATTATTAAACAACTAAGGGTACCATGAACAAAGTCTGGAAACCTCTGGCACAATCTACTTGTAAAAAAATATGAACCTTAAAAACAATCACTTAAATGAATAGAAAAATGTATCATGTTTTTTACTTTTTTTTTAAGTACAGGGTCTCACTACACAGATTGGACTTGTAGTGATTCTCCTGTTTCAGGAGGTGAGGAGTTAATATTAGCAAGATGTCAGATTTTCATAAGTTAATGTGTGATATTAAGGCAATCAAAATAAAAACATTATGAAAAGTTTAGGGGAATTTTTAAAAAATGATCTTATATATAAAAAGGGCAAAAACAGTTAAAAAAAAATTAGGAAAATTTAAGAACACAAGGAAATCTGCCCTACTAGAATACAGTTAAAACAGCATGCCCTTAGCACTGGGATAGAACAAAAAATAAGAACATGAATTATGCAATAAATGATGTTCAAAGAATTAACATTCTAGAAACTACTTGCAGAGAGATTATAAAAATGTTCAGCTTCACTAGTAATCAAAAATACAAGTTAAAATAACAATTGCTGTTTTATCTTACTTTATTAATTAACAGTAATCAATGTTGGCAAGGGTAGAGAAAAAAAAATTAAAAGAAAGGAAATAAGCCTCATCACATACTACAAACTAGGAAAGCAGAGTTTGGGAGGAAAATTCAAAATTATTTTTTTAAAACCTTAAAAATGAATTTTTGTTTGTTTGTTTTTCAGTACTGGGGGTTGAATCCAGACAGCACTGAGACACATTCCCAGTTCTTTTGAGACTGGATTTCTCCAAGTTGCTAAGGCTGGCCTCAAACTCACAATCTTTCTGCCTCAGCCTCCCCAGTAGCTAAGAGAATAGGTATGTGCTCAAATGCCGAGAGAAATATTCCTGAACCAGTAATCCTACTTCTAGAAATTAACCCAAAGGAAATACTCAAAGATACTCTATATTTCATATAAATAAATTTTTGGCCGAGGGATATAAAAATGAAAGAATGGAATGGCCTAAATGTTCAAATGTGATATGTTCACCAAGAGGAAGTACTATGTAACCAAACCATTAAACTTTCATTTATTTAAATATTTTAGATGGGACATAGTGGCACATGTCCCCAATCTCAGCATTCAGGAGGCTGAGGTGAAGGATCACCATGAGTTTGGAGCCTGCTTGGGCTACACAGTGAGTTCAGGGACAGCCTGAATTACATAGTGAGACTCTCTTTTCAAAGAAAGATGTTTAAGGGGGTCAGGGAACTAGTTTACTGGAGCAGCACCTTCCTGGCAAGCATGAGGTCCTGAGTTCGATTCCTAATACAGCCCTGCACTCATAAATAAATACATTTTAAGAACATAAAAATTTCTCTAAGGGGCTGGGGAGATGGCTCAGTGGAATAAGTGCTTCCCTAGTAAGTACAAGGGCCTGAGTTTAATCCCCGGTTCTGCCAAAAAAAACTCCACAAAAGGCTGGAGAGATGGCTCAGTAGAATAAATGCTTAACTGGCAAGCGCAAGGGCCTGAGTTCAATCCCCGGTTCCACCAAGAAAACAAACAAACAAACAAAACAGAAAACAGCAACAACAACAACAAAAAATCCTCTACAAGTAGATTTTAGTAACAGAACAAATTCAGATGAGATCAGGCATGTTCAGGGTGGTATAATCACAGACAGTAACAGAACAAATTCAAAGAAAAATCTTATTATAATCCCAATTATGTTGAAAAAAGGGTATGACTATCGGAAAGACAGTAAGAATATATAAATTCATACTTGTGGCCTCAGGACCAGCATGTGCTTTTTTCCTTCAGAGTTGTTCACATGTTTTAATTATTCTAAAATGAGTAGGTATTATAAACACAATTTTAAAATTTTAATCAATAATAAGATCTTTCAACTAGTAAGTAGTATAGCTAAAATAAAAACCTAAGACATCTAGATTATGTAACAAGCAATCTTCACCATTCTTCAAGGTCATGATCAACAGAATAGTAGGGAAAAAATAATACATTCTTCTTTCTTTAGTCATGGCCAATTATTTTGATAAAAACACTTACCTGGATTCTCCTCCATCTTCCACATGTTCACAATGGACAGAATTGAGGGCACTGACTCTCTTATAATCTTGAGGGGTCAGATATAAATACTTGTATCCCTGTGAAGTGCAGATAGTTTTTTTTTTTTTTTAACTTCTTATCTATTATTATCACATATCCAGGAGACACAGCAAAGCATGCATAATGAAGTTTGTTCCAAGGTAGTTTTAAATTGCCATATCACTTCTTCTTTTTTTGCAGTACTAGGGACAGAACTCAGGACCATTAAGCTACCTCCCCAGCCCCTTCCATATCACTTCTTAAAGTTACCATCTAATAGTATATTAGCATAAATCTCCTTAGAAAGATGGAAGTATTTATTTTTTCAGTTACTGACTGCTTGTCCTAAAACAAGATACTTGTAGCTGCAACTGCACATATATGCTATTGAGTTCAACTCAATAGGGGTAAAGGGTCATTTTCAAATCTTTAGTGACATTTTTATTAAAGATATTACCATGAAATTAAAGACATATGTGAATTACTATTTTTCACCCTTAAATCTATATCTACAAAGGGCCAGGGAGATAGCTCAGTAGAATAAGCACTTGTTTGGCAAAGGCCTGAGTTTCAATCTCTGGTTCCACAAAAAAAAAAAAAAAAAAAAACTCTATGTACAAAAATTATCAGATCTATAACACATTCTCATTATCCATATAATACATGGATAAATAATAACTGAAAAGATTATAAATCTAGGATATTCAGTATTAAAATCGGAGTGTTAATAATGAACTCTAAACTCATCTTTTTTTCAATAAATAATTCCTAATTATAACACTATACCACCATTTCATACTTAATTTGCTTGCATATATACACATTTCCATATAATATTCTTACATAAAGTACAGTGGCATGGTATGTATCTAATGTGCTGTATACTTTTTTAGTATATTCAGATGTTGTACAACCATTACCACTAATTCTAGAATGCTTCAATTTCTACATTTTTTTGCATGAATTTTAATAAACCACAATTTACATGCAGTCAATTTTATCATCTTGAAGTGTTACAATTTGATGAATTTTGTACATGTATATACTTGGGTGGCCACTACCACAATCCTGAAACAACCTTACATGTAAAGATGTTAAGGGTACCAAAAGAGAAACAGAAAAAAAGAGCCAGGAAGGTAGAAAGACAGGAAGGGTGATTCTGAAGTCCTGGGAGACAACAAGAGAAAGTATTTCAAGGATGAAACAGTGATCAACTGTGTCAAATGTTGCTGAATTACCAAATAACTAAGATGAGCACTGAGAATTCATATGGAATTTATATGAAATACTGGTGATCATAACAAAAGCAGACATAGTGGAATGGGGAAGGATCACTGAAGTGTGTTTAAGAGGGGACAAGAGAAGAACATATGGATGTTTCCAAGAACCGACTCACACACATACCCCCACCCTCCAGTACCAAGAATTGGTCCTGAATGTCAGCCTCGTAGGCAAGCATTATATCACTGAGCCACTCCGCTAGTCCTTTTTCATTTCATCTGAAAACACAATCTTGCCAAGTTACCCATGCTGGCCTCAAACTTGCAGTCTTCCCTTCTTAGCTTCCCTAGGAGCTCGTATTAGAGAAGTGCAACCCGTTTCTTCACTCAGAATAAATGACTACTTTAAAAAGGGAGTGGGGGCAGCTGCCAGTTAGCTCAGTTGTTTAAGCACCTGCTCATGCAAATGCAGTCAGGTGCAGGGGATCACAGTTTGATCCCCAGCTCCACATGCCTTACCTAACCCTAAAATGGTAAATCCAGAAGAAAAAAAAAAAAAGGTAGTGATGGAATAAAGAGGTAGGAGAAGTATTTGTCTATATATGTAAGCTGGCAAGAAGGGAGGTGATCAAGTACACAAGAACAGGGATGGTCTTGGAGGAGAGGCAGGATTGCTCATTCAATGCACAGGAGAGAAAGCAAAAGGGTACACAGGTAAAGGCTCAGGGAGTTCTCTTCTGATTCCTTCAGTTTCTCAGTAAATTGGGAACGGAAGAGTGACACGGGCTTAGAAGGAAAATAAGGGGAGAGAATATGAGAGTTTGAGGAGAAAGAAGATGTGAAACTGTCATCCAGTAGTTTGGTAAGCTTGAATTGAATTTAAAGTAAGATGAGTCAACAGAACTGCATGTTTTGTCTCTTTAGTATTCAGTTGTGCAGGTGCACACATGAGGGTGGATGGAGAGTGAATTTAAACAAGGTTTTTATAAAGGTTCAAAGTAAGCAGAATAAGGAGACAAAAAGGTTGATGATGAGATTATAATGGTTAACCTTGAAATTTAAGCTAACTAAGAATAAGAAGACATAAGGAGGGAGTGAAAAACGGAGGGGTGGCAAAGAAAGGGATGCTTGAAATTGAGATTATGGTAAATGAGAAGCTGAGCAAGGCTGGAGGACAGGATTATCTGAAGAGAAGAAGTCAAAGATCCAAGAGAAGCTGGGGAAGATGGCTCAGTGCAATAAGTGCTTCCCTGGCAAGTGCAAGGGCCTGAGTTCAATCCACGGTTCGACACACACAAAAAAAAGATCCAAGAGAAGACAGATTATGGAAGGATTATGTAGATAAAGAAATCACAAGAATTACTACATGACTAATGGCACAGGAGAAAGCAATATTTCCCAAACTAAAAAGATACAAATAATGAGGGGTTTTGATCAAAGTGTCGGGAAACACCATTATAAGAAACAAAGATAGGGCAATAGCACAGTCTAATGACATGCGATTCAAAGATGCAATTTTTCAGGAAAAAGGGAGAAAAAAGGATCTGGATGTAGCAATGAGGTTCCAAGAAAACTATATTCCCTCTCCCGGCTCAGCAGTACAAAGTAAAGAGAGAAACCAGTCTTTAGAAGACTGCAAAGGAAACCATGTCTTTAGAAGAGAGGTAAATTTCAAATAGAGCAGTAGGTTATTTGAAGAAAATGAAGATGCGAAGGGATTTTGTTGATGACTGGCCATAATCCTAAATTGACTAGGATAGTTTAGAGATACATATTTTAAGTTTAGCATATCTTGTGCTAAATACATTCTTATTTCATTTAATGTTCAATCAAAAACACTGTCATCTATTTTATTTATTTGTTTAAATGTATTTCGTTGTTACAGGGTCTCACTAAGCAGCTTGGACCTAACAGTGATCTTCCTGTTTTCAGCCTTCAAGCACTAGGATTACGGGCATGTGCCTCTACACCTGGACTCTGTGGCTAGCTTAGCCCACCCAGGGGGCAGGGCTGGCGTGGCATGTGGTGCCAGGGATCAAACCGTGGTCCTGCACTTTGCCTAAGCTTGCCGAAGCAGATGCTTTAGTCCACTGAGCTATCTTGCCGGCCCCCTGTCATCTATTTTAAAGCTGGGGGAAAAAACAGATGAACATATTAAGATGCAATTTGTCTCAAAGACAGTATCTTAACAAAATTTCATAAGTGACTTTAATTTTCATTATAAGGACTGCTTTTCAAATTAAACTTCCTCTACCCCACTTTTTACACATAAGCACATACATACACGCACATGCGCGTACTCTCTCTCTCTCTCATATAACAATACAGTGTACTAAAGTATTATCTCTTCTTAGTCTATACCTTGTAAGGATCCTCAGGATCTACCCAGGCTACATGAAACATATGGCGGATTTCTTCTGCCAGTCCGATTCTTGCTCCACTGTTGGCTGCTACATAAATGCGAGGAATACCCTCTGCCCTGGCAAGTTCAGAAGCTCTGAGAAACAGCAAATCCTCCTGGGGCCCAAAGGATCCAATTCGGTACGTGATGTCATTGCCAATAACAATGATATCTCGGCCTTCTGGATATTCAGGACTTTTGAGGGTCATTTTCCAAGCTACCATGCCAATCTGCAAAGACATAAAAAATCAAGTGAATATAAGCCTCTTACAGGCAGATTTCTTTTTTCAGTTTTCTTGAAAGTATGACACTATCACTAGACACATCCTTCACAGGAAGGTATACGCTGCTGAAGAGTCAAGCTCCCTGTTGGAAACTAGGAAAAAAAAAAATCTAGTATATTGCTCCAGATTCGCTGAGAAAAGCTGGTTTACAATGCATTCCAAAGCTGCCTTTTTTGGGCCTACTCAAAACCAAGTCTAACATGCAATTAAGATATGTGTGTAAGAATATCACAGTAGTTGTGATTAAGTCTATAATCTTACAATAGTAAGACACTATGTCTAGCTTTAGTGAGATGGGTTCCAAGAAACCTTTAACATATACGGTACCAGGAAAGAGGATCACTGTTCAGGCAATGTGATCTGGGACCCTTTCTCTATCCTCCAGCATTTGATATGAGTAACAGAAATATTCTTCAGTGGTTTGCTCTGGTTATCTTCTTCTTTTTTTTTGGAGACAAGGTTTCACTATGTAGTTCAAGCTGGCCTTCAAATTACTATGTAGCCCAAGCTGGCCTTAAACCTACAGCAATTTTCCTGCCTCAGCCTCCCAAGTATTGGGATTATAAGTGTGTGCCACTATGCCTGGCCAAGACAGACATCATTCTTGAGAGCATCTCTTGCTACTTTCTCCCAGCACCAGAAATCCAAAGGATGAACAGAACTAATCTCCTGATGCATTGTGATATATATAACTCTGTTCTCTACTTAGTAGCATCAAATAACCACACAAATAAATGATATTGTGTGTCTCTCCCCAAACAATAGCCTTTTCTTTAATCCTCTTCCTTACACTTGCTTATTCACTAGTTTTATTTCTTTTCTATTCATTTTCACCCCTGTTAGAGATGCAGGTTTTCATGTCTATCTATTTCCCATATTCACTGGATAAGTAATGCTTTGTACTCTATTCTTCCTTTCTTTCTGTCTCTCACCTTCTTCCCTGCCCCCACCATTCACCCGCCAAAACAAAGCCTACCAGATGAGCACTCCTGGTCCTGCCTAATGGAGCCCAGCCACACATCTGCAGTTGTGGTCTCTCATCCCCAGGCTGCTGCATATCACCTCATTGGGGAGCTGGCCATCAAAAGGGCCATTAACAGATGTAAATAGCAGCATCCCTGGAAAGCCACATGCATCACCCAGACTCAACCGGGCCAGTGATCATAAGCTCTGAGTACACATTTCTCAATCCAATTGCACATCCACTGTAATCAAGCTGGTTGAGGCATTCCACACAGCTATTTGTGATTCTCAGCATTAAGAAATATATATGACATACCCATAGATAAATATAAGCTATTTAATATATTATACCATTGGCCAAATACAAATCAAAATAGATATAATACACTGGGAAAAAAAATCCAATCATCTTCTGAGCAATAGAAGTATTGCTCTATCTGTTCACTAAAGACAGATAAGGGAAAGAGAAACACATCATTCAAAAAATAGCAGAGAAACCCTAAATATCAGAATAATTTTGGCTGTGTTTTTTAAAGACAGTAGTTAATATAATGCCTATATGTGGTGAAAAATTTTATCTGCTTTCTCATGCATTCCTCTAACCCAACTGTTCTTTTGTTTTTCAGGAAAGAAAAACTATTTCCAGTTTACTTTCCTCTTAATGCATTAGTTAGGAAGATCGGGTTTTATACCAAATTTTACAATATATTAACCTCAGCCACATAGGCCATTAGCAGTTAGATACAAACTTTGAAGCATCTATGTTAGCATTTGTGTGCAAATGGAAACAGTGTGACTATGTGGCACTGGGCTGGCAAATAATACTCTTATCTTTTGTTATTATTCAGGGACTCCAAATCACTTGGTCAATCAGTTCAGCAATTGGCTAGGTCATTATGCTTGCAATATTGGCTTCTAATTGGGTGTCAACACAGCAGCACCAAGAATAATAATACTCTTCATGAATGTCTTTCCAAAGTGTATTCCTCATTGACCACACCTTCCTCCTACGTTAAAAAGCACTATTACAGCATGGAGGCTAGTGTCCCAGAGTTAGTATTAGCAAGATTCTCTATTAGAAGAGATTAAAAATTTGAGTTAAGAGGGGCCAGGGAGATGGGTTAGTGGATAAGCACTTCCCTGGTAAAGCGCAAGGGCCTCAGTTCAATCCCTGGTTCCGCAAAAAAAAAAAAAAAAAAAAAAAAAAAAAGTTGAGTTAGAACAATGGATAAACATCTAAGATAAGTTTTTGTTGCTCCATTTACACTAAATTTTGGATGTCACTGATGATGAAACAATAGGGCATAGTGAACACGAACTCTGGAATCAACCAAACTCAGATTTTAATCTAGGATGTATTGCTTATTAACACTATGACCTTAGAAATATTATTTAACCTTATAGAGTTTCAATGTCCCTAGATGTAAAATTAAGAATATAACTCCCATGTATCTGGTGAATAAGCAATTAGAAGCTGAAATCCATTACATTAACTTCAACATACAAAACTTGCCATTTTCTCTGCCTTAACCTGTCCAGATCCTATTTCAAAAGGTTCATTCCAACTCCATTTCTTAAGTAAACCTTCCCCCAGTCCAAAGTGACTCCTTTCCTAGTTGATCTCATCAAGACTTCCATTTTAGGGGATCTACTTGATAACCAGTCACAACCTGCCTAGGACTTCTGTTAGCTTATGTCTTGAACCACTGTGTCTCCTCTAGTACCTTGCAGGATCCCTATTCATAATGCAGGGGTCATAAATACTTGCTCGCTCCATAGTTATTTCACTTTAAAATAATACTTGAAATTAGATAATGCCATGGCTTTGAACTAGTGCTAGTATCTAGAGATTATAGGATAAAAATTATGAATATTATTAAACTTTTATTTTAAAAAATAGCTACTATTAAGTGAACACCTATTACACGCTACACTACACTACAAATTGACAAATATTGAGTGATTAGGGGTTTATGTGGAGAAGTCAAGCTGTCTTGTTCAAAATTT
Source organism: Ctenomys sociabilis (assembly GCA_004027165.1). Classification (NCBI taxonomy): domain Eukaryota; kingdom Metazoa; phylum Chordata; class Mammalia; order Rodentia; family Ctenomyidae; genus Ctenomys; species Ctenomys sociabilis. The sequence goes on along the minus strand of PVKA01003081.1, from coordinate 19,519 downwards.
CAGCTTTACACTAGGTATAAAACATTAGATAAACCAATTTTTTTAAAAAAAGTATTTAGTACAGTGTTTACAGAATCTCACTACTCGTAGTGATCCTCCTGTTTTCAGCCTCCCAAGCACTGGGATTACACGTATGTGCCACCAGGCCCAGTCTCCATCTCAGTGCACCCCGGGGTCGGCCAGCACAGTACAGCTGGTGATCCAACCACGGTCCCTAAGCAGGTGCTTTAATCCACTGAGCTGACAAACTAATTCTTGATAAGCACATTTTGTTTGGAAGGGTTGCTGTAAGAAATCAACAAACTAGTACAGAATCTGGTACATAAAAGCCTTCAAAGATAGCTGCAATTGTCATAAGAAAACCAAGGCATAGAGTAACTAAGTAATTTGCTTTTACAGCTAGTGTAAATTGTTTACTTAATTGGTTTTTGTGTGTGTGATACTGGGGACTGAACCCAGAGGGCGCTAAACTACAACTCCAGTGTTTTAAATTTTGAGATAGTCTCACTAAATTGCTTCTACTGGCCTCAAATTTATAATCTTCCAGTCTCAGATGCCCAAAAAACTGGGATTAAAAATGTGCTGCTCCATCAATCCCAGTAGAATTGTTTATTTTTTAAAAGTTCATAGAAGGCGCTGGGGAGATTGCTCAATAGAATAAGCACTTGCCTGGCAACTACAAGATCCGGAGTTCAATCCCCAGTACTGCAAAAAAAAAAAAAAAAAGTTCATAGAAAGAGTACATAAGTTTTCTTTATTGGAGAGATTAAAGAAGTATATTCCACATCAGTTATCCCACTTTTAGGTGAGTATGTATAGAACATGAGCAACAATTACACCATGAACATAAATGTCACTGACACTTAAACTCATTGTGGAATCATGGATTGTATCATGGAACAGAAAAGGCCATTTAAAAAAAAACTTGTAGGAAACAAATGTCTTTAGTTTATTTAAAAGAATAATAATGATATTAATTGTTTAGTTTTGATAATAAGACTGATTATGTAAGATACTAATATTAGGAGCTGAGGCTTGGGGTGTAGCTCCATATGCTAAGTACTTAGCATGTATGAGGCACCAGGTTTAATTACCTACACCAAATAAAATATTAGAGAAGGTGGGCAAAGGGTATAAGGGAACTCTTTATACTATCTTTGTAACTTTCTGAAAAATCTAAAATTATTTTAAAATAAAAAGTTCAAAAGTAAATGTTATGGTAATGTTTTTTTAATGATTTTTTGAAGGTTAGTAAATTGGATATTGAGGTCACTGTTAGTGTTCTGTACAGTTTTATAAAGTGATGACTACAAAGACTATGAACAGCACATTAAAATATCCATGATGGAATACTAAATCAGAAAAGACAGGATACAAACTGTATGCATATCATAATCTGAGGCAAAATACTGTGATGGTTGAGTACACACTCAGGAGCTGGATGCTAATATACTGAATTTTAATCTAACAGAATAAAGATTTAGTTTACTAGTCACATAATTTTAAGTAAGTTACTATCCTTTCTGTGTTTCAGTTTCTTCAGTAGTAACTAAGGGTAATAACAACCTACTCTGTCAATTTATATGCTATGTCCCAGATTGTTACATGCATATAATAAGTATATATTTTATAATTCTATCTAAAAGTATCTTGTTTTTTGGCCTTTTGAGACAGGGTCTCACTATGCAGTTCAGGCTGGCCTTAAGCTCACTTTGTAGCTCAGGCTGGTCTGGAACTTCAACAATCCTCCTGTCTCAGCCTCCCGAGTGCTGGGATTACAGGCATACGCCACCACGCCCGGCTCTTTTTTTTTTTTTTGTGATGGAACCAGGGATTGAACTCAGGCCCTTGTGCTTGCCAGGGAAGCACTTATTTTACTGAGCCATCTCCCTGGGCCCCTAAAAGTATTCTTTGGGGAAAACAAACAGTAAAATGAGATGATAATTGTTAGGATGATGGAACTGTATTTTTTTTTTTCTGTTTCCAAAATCAATCAATCCTTTCTTTCTTTCCTTCCTTCCTTCTTTCCCTCCCTCTCTCCCTTCTTTCCTTCGAGGCAAGAGCTCACTGTGTAGTCCAGGCTGGCCTTAAACTCACTATGTGGCCCAGGTTGAGACTGAAATTGCAGCATTCCTTCGGCTTCAGCCTCCCGAATGTTGGGATTACAGGCATGCAAGCACCACACCTCTGATGTTTTTACACTGTATTAATGCCTTCTTAAAGGGAGTAAAATTCTACTAGCATAATAGATTTCTCATGTTGTAGAGAAACTAATTCTAGATTAATTAATTAAATTTTTTTTGTCTTTTTGAAACAGGGTTTTGCTATGCAGTTCAGGCTAGCCTCAACCTCATTTTTTAGCCCAGCCTGGCCTCAAGCTCACAGCAATCCTCCTGCCTCAGCCTCCTGACTGTGGAGATTATAGATACGTGCCACCACACCTAATTCAACTAGATTTTAATAACAGATATTTATGTAAGATTAAAAAGAAAACAAAGATGAAAATTAAAAGCCCAGAACCTGATTTAAAAGAAAAATCAAGAATTATTTTATGTTGTTGGTGATATCATCTCATTTTTTAAAAAGAAATGTTCTGCAATGATGGGGATAAATGTAAATATATATATATATATATGTATATATATATATGTATATATAGACATACATAGGTTTATACAATATTAATAACTCTACCTGAGAAGTAACTGCTTCAGTGTTTTTCTGGTTGGATGGCTAAATACATATTTATACTTTTAAAGTCAATATTTGTACAATAGACAAGAACAGTGCCTATCAGCTAAATACATATTTAGGACTGTACCACATGTATTACAAACATGTACTAAAATCGAAAGCTTATATTTATACAGAGCCTTTCATCTTGAAGGGGGCTAAAGAGCTTTATAAACATATGTACATAAAAGGACGTTTGCACTGATAGACAGGCAAGGTATCAATTTGCCCACTTCCAGCAGTACTGGGTAGGAACACATGGTGTCAACAGATGCTGGTCTGTAACAGCTGCACAGACATGTCACACAATAATCCAGTTGTGATGCACAGTCACTGAAAGAATTGCAACTTGAGAATAGCAACTGCTCTCTCTTCAAGTGAAGAAGCACCACAGCCATTTCCAGCATTGTTTTTAAATTATTCTCTACCAAACTCAACTAATCACTTGACAAAATTGAATTTGATACTAGAAATGGCTTCTGAATGTAAAATACTTTCTGTCTGATGATGAGCAGTAGGTTGAAAAACACTTTCTCCGGCCCTTGTTAGATTTGTTGGGTGGATAGTCACAACATTCAGGAGAAATGGCTCAAAATATACCAAGAATAGCTTTTTCCTCAGAGGATTTTATCATTTCAGAAGTTATATATCCATCCCATTTTAATTAGGACAACATAAATGTTTTACTGAAATTATTTTATATACATGGGCCCATCGATGTTATTTACACAATGAAGATTTTATATTATAAATTCTGGATGGATGGAAGCATATAAAGAAATGGATCTCTTGCAGTACTGAAGAAGTCCAAGGGAAGAAGCATGAGAGTCGAGGAGGACAGAAAGGGGAAATAACTAGAATAAAGAAGATATGCCATGTGCGCCAGGGGGATGGCTCAGTAGAATAAGAGCTTCCCTGGCAAGCAAAAGGGCCTGAGTTCAATCCCCAGTCCCACCAAAAAAAAAAAAAAAAGGAGTAAAAGATATGCCATGTACAAGAACCTAATAACCTCAATTAGTGTAAACATTATATGCTATAACGTGAGCTAAGATTAATAAATAGCAACAAGAATGAAAAATGGGATAGGAGAATTAGAGGAGGGATGGAGGGGGAGAGAATGGAAATTAAAAAAAAAAAAAAGCTGTGGTATGTAAATGTAACCACTCCCCAAGATGATTGTTAACTGAACTGCAAACACATACTAATAAAATAAAAAAAATTTAAAAACTCAGCAATCCACAAGTGTGACAATGTGGTTAAAAATGTGGCTTTCACTGATTTCACCAAGTCGCAACTGTCTTATATTTTAACTAAAGAATAATAACCAAAGGAAATACCATCATTTGAATCCCCCCTTTCCCTCCCATCTTGTTTTTCTCCCACTTTAACCAGGTAAAAAAATGATACTGCAGGACTAAGGGTAGAGGAAGACTAAAAGATTAAGGAAGCAACCAAAAGCAACCTGTAGCTTACCTGTGTGAGCAGACAGGTTCATGGTCTACAGAGTTCCGAGTCAGGCTTCTTGGCACTGGCAGCACCAGCATCTTCTTCCCTGACCACTACCTTGCTCAAGCACTAACCAAGTGGTTTCTACACACTTACTGAAAATTGTTTTCATTAGAATAGTTAGGAACAATTAAAAAAAAATTACTTTAAATGACTTTTCATAATAGAACTCCTCATGAACAAGTTTTGCAGGTTTTATTAGGGTTATCGATCTAAGCTAATTTTCTTAGAGTGAAAAAGGGAAGAGCTACCATCAATAAACTCAGGATTAGCAGAAATAATTATTTGTTTTCCTTATACAAGTCCTGAGGAAGAAAATTTTCTCTGATCACATCCTGATTCTGGAATAAAGACACTCAAGTGAGGGAGGAAGGAAGGGGGAGGAGAAAGAAAGCAGAAGAGAACAGTCTTATTTAACTGTTTTTATGTTGGTAAAATGATTTGTGCCACAGTATTTCCATAAGAAGTGGGACCATTATTTTCCTGTAGAAACACATTTGGTTTGAAAAGTATCACTGGACAGGACGTGAAAATCAAACCAAATGAATTATTCACAACCTCCCATCAGAGGTGATCATTATTTCTGATGCTCCAAACAGTGATTAGGATTCTGCCCTGAGATGTCATTTTCTCGCTGAGTAACACCAGCAATACAGAAAGACATTATCTATCTACCCATCCATATATGTATTTTTTTCTCCTGGGAAGACCCTGGTTTAATGTAACTATAACAGATACTAAAAATATGATAATATTAACATTTATTCTGGCGGTACCCATAAATGCCATTAGTCAGACACAAAGTGTCAACACTAATCATGACCCAAAATTAACACCAAAATTGACATCAGCATTAATTGTACTATCATTGTGAACAGAATGTGTAGGCGTACACGGGCACTTCCCAAAGCTGCTGCTGTTATAAAATAAAACAATAGCGCTAAGCTCAACAAGGAAATCTGAAGGGAAAACAAGAAGGCAAAACATGATGCTATTTTGTTTTTTGAGGGTGTGAGAAGCATCCATCAATTCTAGCTGCACTGTGAGAGGCAAAAAAAGTTCTGTTATGGTTGCCTTTCTTCTCTTTCCGTACTTTGAGTTCACCTGTACAATACCTCACACTATAGATTTCAATATATGTTAAAGTGTGGCTGAGATGTTAATGCTTTACTACTGATTTCCCATGTAAATCTAATACTTGAAAGTTTTTTGGCAAAGCATCCAGTAGCTATTGTTCTAATTCTACTAATGTCAGGAAAATGACTACTTTGCAAGGAACCAGCACAGCAATACAAAGAACTCTAAATTGTTAAGAGCTGAAATGGATTTAGGCATCATGTGCAACATAAAAGAACAAGGACCTAGAGACAAGAAATTGGACCTTGGGCTCCTTTTCATACAGCTAACAAAACATTACCTCTTGCATCTTATATAAAATATTAAATCTCTACTTTCTATTAGAAACTATAAAAAATTGTTAGAATTGTAGCAATTTTAACATATTAGTCTTAAAATATGATGAAATATCAGAAAATGTTGCATAGGGTTTTTTTTTCTGTATAGGTATTTAAATATACACTTAAAAATACATATTTTAAAGCCATAAAACAATACAATGAAAAATGTCAATACTTTCCATACTTATATTATCTGTCAGCATTGTTCCATTGTCTAGTATTGTATGACAACATAAAAAACAATTTTCCTGGCCAGAAAATATTTTAATCTTTTGATAGTTCAAAATGTGATAAAAAGAAAAGTATTTTTAAAGCAGAAAATTTCATCTTAGAATTTTTGAAGATATCAAAGATTAAAAATCATTTAAGTGGGGAAATTACTTCTTTATAGTATGTATATATATAGAAAACTTCCATAATTTCACACCTGTACATGTAGTAATTTAATGAGCATTTTTTAAAAAGCAAGTGCAATGGAGTACATATAAACCAATGGTATTTGAGAAATAGGGCACAGTATTAATTGGTTGAGATGTAAATTAACCAAGTTGGCCTACACTAGTTCTAGAAGCCTTGTGCATTAATTGTAAGAACAAATGTTGAACTCTGGTGTTCCACCCTACACCTCATCCTCTTATAGTTCCTTGACATAGGATAAGATGTCAAATTCTTTTTCAGTGCAATCTTAAAACTTAAGATGTACAAAAAATGCTGGCAAGTACGTATTTTTGGTTGAGGGTTTTGGAGTTACTTTTCAAAACAATTGAGGAGTCCTCTACTAGTTCTGCTTTAAGTGGGCCAGTGAAAGGGATTTTCAGTGTCAATCAAGTTCTTTGAGCCTTGGTTTGCTAATAATGAGGTGAGTCATAATTACCTAAGCAACCTGATGAGAAATTTCCAACATCAATAAAAGTTACTCAGAAAGAATCCTAAGTATATGTATCTTTGAAGAACACCATTAGAAACTCATAAGAGGTAATTCCATAGTAAGCAGACTTATTTTCCAAAATTAGCCTTCAGTATCTTTCCAACAAAGGACTTAATTTTGGTTTTAGACAAAAATGTGTAGCCAAATATGCTTAGAGTGGAGAGAAAAGAGCATAGTGATTATAAATAAACCTACCTTACCACATATTTCACAATACTTTCTCTATAGTCAGAATTCCTAATAATGAGGCCTATCTTGCTAGGCCTGAAATCAGGATTCAAGATGTTTTAAGCCCTAGACAAACAATAAGCCAAGTATAAAAATAAATGTTTATAACTACTAGTATGTGACTCTTTTATGCTGAGCATCTCAAAGCAGTTACATTCTCCCATCTTCAGTGATAGTTTGGTGGCTGACAGATTGCCCCCAATCACTGCATAGACTATGGTCCTGTTTTCCTGAGGTCTACTTCAGACCTCACCATCAGTGCACTACAATTCAATTATTCTGCTTTTCTAACATATAATTCATGCAATCTTCATACCTCTGATAAAAGATAAAATTTCAAAAGAATGAAACAAAAGAATAGTAAAATAATCTAAATTAACTTTGCATTCATGAGGCTGCTATAAGGTTGAGTTAAACAATGTACAAATAAAACCTCATCATAAACTAGAAAAAAAATCTGGGTCCTATGTTCATGTGAAATGGCAAGCCTTTCATTATCCAGTCTGAAAACATATACACACACTTTCTCTGGGCAGTTTTAGACTATACTGGGTACTGTTACAATTTCAGTCCAAGATAACCCAAACAACTTCTTTGAAAGTATGGAACCAAGTGAATCAAGACAGAGGGTTATGGTAATCTTTCTAAAGTAAGAGGTCCTTTGGGTTAGGAGGTGCAGCTTATGGATATACTAATGAGTTGCTTCTAAGGCTTAGTTAAGTCTACCAATTTCCTTTCCTTACCTAACTTCTAATATTTTTGTACACTCAAAACCTTCCAAGAGTTATACCAACATATAAGTGAGAAATACAGTGAAGTGGTCATGATTTAAGATGGTTAGCAGACGTAGTGATATCACCTCTTCTTTTTTTATTTTTTAAAATTAAAAAATTAAAGGGACACTATGCTTTGAAGATACTGACCAACAACACACTGAATACTTAAACATTAACTAAATTCGTCAGGCACAGCAGAACCAGACCTTAAATTCTAATGCCTACTTATCCCTACCATTTTATTTCTGAGAACATAAAGCAGAACTGAAACCAAGATATCAGTCATGATGGCAGTTAGTCTTTAAACTTTAATTTACACTACTTTATTTCCCCTTTGATCATCCCTTTTTCCAATAACTGTGTAGAGCATTATACGGGCTGAACATTTCTCCAAGCAGAGTTTAAACTGGCAATTGCACATTGTAGGGGCATTAGAGAAAACCTACTGTGTCAACTGAATAAAAAGGAAGAACACAAGTGGATTTGTCTCACCAAATAGGAATTCAAGAGGCTTGTTTAAGTGCTTAACTGCTAAGAAGGAAAAACCCTGACACCTAGTGCCTATTTGAAAAATTGAAACCCTGGAGCCACCACAACTTTTAAGTGAAATACCATGTGTGGAGGTGATTGTTGATTTGCATTCAATTCGGAATATATTTTTCTCCCATAAAAATGTTAAGGAAAAAATTTGCACTATAAAAGAATCTCAGTCTCTAATTACCAATCTTTTTTTTTTGGATATGTGTACTGTACCTATTATAGCTGCTTTTTTTTTTTTTTTTTTCAGAAATGGGGGTTAAACTCAGGCCCTTGTGCTTGCCAGGGAATATAACTGCTTTTAAACACAACATCTTCTGGTTTTACTTTTTCATTATGACAGGATAAGAGAGAATGTTAAAAAGCCTACATTCTGAAATAGTAATTTTGATCAGCACTAAAATTACTATAAAAGTTGCTATTCTATGATATCTTTCATTATTGCCCAATTTGGAGGCTCATGATTTAGTTCTGGAGCTATTAAAAATAAATAAAATTTTAAACGTTGGCAATTTATTTAAGATGAACATAGTCTCAGGAAAGCTAGGATTTTCTTTGTGTTCCCAAACAAAGTTAACTTGTTCTCTGTCAAATCCGTTATAGCCCTTGGCTTGATCTTAGCCTGAGCTTTTCAATAACAGGATTTAGTGCGAAAGGCAGCCGCACCGATTGTGAACTGTTACTCAAGATGTTCCCACCTGCAATTACAGCTTCTACCAATTGATCAAAACAGGTTAGCAAACTGGCAGGAAAATGAAAACAATTTCTCTAAAATAAAGAAACAGCAATGTAGAATTGTTGGTTAGCTGCATTTCTTCTGCATCCAAACTCAACAGCACACATTCATCTAGCTGTGTATTTACATACAGGGCTCATCACTATAGCATCATAGCAGCTAGAAATGAAACTAGGTAAGTCCACGTTGCAATCATATTTTCCTCAATTTTCATTTTTATATGCAACTATTAAAAATCTCAGGCAAATCATCTTTAGGGCTATTTGTAACTAACATAGTTCACAGATTTGGTCTACATCTTTTTTTATGCCTATACTAAATTCATACTAAATACAATGCCATTCAAATCTGTTAAGAAAAATGTATTCTATACTTTTCATCATGTATTAGGTAGCATTTCTTTTGTAAATATTTATTTCTGGGGAAGGGACAACTAGGAAAATAAAAAGGAGAAAGAAGCTCTTTTCTGCTTTTAACACAGGCTCAAATTTTCAAGATGCAGGTCACATCTTGCTGAAATAGCCAATATTCTTCCTCAAATGGCAAACAAGTTACCTAAAACTAAATGGAACTGAATTGGTCAAAATCCTGGTCCTATACCATCTCACCTATTTACTGTCCTTGGGGGAGGAGGGGACTAGCCACCCATATAGCCGATGGACTGTAAGTGCAGGTTTTTTGTCTTTGATTGGGGAGAAAAGCATCTCAATTCATGGAAAAACTGCAGGAATGCCTTGTTTTTCCTTATTCCATCTATGTGTGTGCTAGCTTTTTAACCCAGAAACTCCAATCCTTCCAGGTAAGACAATACCACCCACAATGATGACCTAACAGAGCCATCACCTTTGGAGAAAGCCATATTATGATGATTTAATGTCTATGCAGCATCAATGCATTTACATCAAGCTGTGGCTCTCAGAACAGTAAGAGGTCAATTTTTTAATTCCTTGTTTAAATAAAACTATCTCTCAAGGCTCTGTCCAGATGCCCATTCTCTTTGGTACAGGACAGATTTCCTCCAAACCTCATCAGTCTGAATTCTGTATGTTCTCTTTACACCATTCTTGGGGTAATATGTGGAGTGCCAGGCTTGTGACAAGCTCGTCTCCTTGGCCAAAGAAAATTAAACTGCACTAGCTGAGGGTCAATGTCCCCTGATAAAACTGGGCTCAGCATAAAGGCAATACAGCCTACTGACACCTTGTCATCTCTTCGGCACAGCTGTTCCTCAGAATTCTGACTGCTAAAATTCCATCCTTAGACTGACTGGTCAGTCTTTCAGTGGACATCCTCCATTGTAAGTTCAAGCTATTGGTATAGAGTTTGATACTAATACCCTAACCACATTCCTGTCATGAAGTGCCCTATAATCTAGCTAAGGTCACTGACTCCACCAGCCATCCTGGGCATTAGTCACTAACTGCTCACAAAAGAACATCAGTCTCAGTTCTCTCAAGCTCAAAGGCTCAGAAACAGCAAGCTAACAACCTCAATCCTAATCAATCATTTGAAGAAAATGAAAAAAGAACAAAGAGGGAGAAGTATAAAAGAAGAAAAGTGAGAACAAACAAAACACAAAATCATTTTAACAGATGCTATTGGCTCTCTAGTTTCAAAACTACTAAAACATTGGAGAAAGGAAAACATGTGGCTCCCCTGTAATACTAGAATATTACTCATATCTATAGTCCTATCCAGCTGTTTAAGGTAATCCTTTTCCACAAGGTTTGTTAGATCTTAAAAGGGTTAAAAAAAAACTTTTAATTTTTTTTTATTCATTCATTCGTGTGTGTGCATGCGTGCGTGCGTGCATGTGTGTGTGTGTGTGTGTGTGGTCTTTGGGTACAGAGTCCCGTATAATAAGACTATTTGTATTCATACTGGCAGAGTAAACACTACATGTTCATGCCCAGGCAGCTCTGTGCTTGTAATTTCAGCAAGAACAGAGCTCTGTCCCTCTGGGACTTCACTATTCCCCTAGTCTCCATTCGCTCAAACAGAATGAGAACAGAGAGAAAGCAAGAGAGAAAGATCATGGCAAGAGGTTTCACATAGTACCACAGCTAGCTTTCACACAGCCAAAAATCTCATTTTGTGTTTTAATTACATTAGTTAAAACCATTTTACTCTCAACCTCATGTTCATACGGGTGCCTTCTATTCCTGAACAGTGGTTCAATGAATCAGAATTTAAGGCTAGCACAGTAGAGCTTTTCTTTCCCACTGAAGTGCTTACTAAGGTGCTGCTATACATAGCACAAATCTCTGCTTCAACTTTGTATTGATGAGTTTTTATCTATTCTTATCAAAATTCTATGTGTCCTATCTTTCCTGTGCATCCTCCTATGCATCTTCCTGCCTTTGCTATTTGTAAATGCACTAGATGAGAACTCCTGCAAGCCTGATACTCTCCATCTGGTCCAGTGCATGTTTCCATTTTAATACTACATTATCTATTTGTGGCAGTCCCTACTGTATTACTGAAACATCCTGTATTTAGAGGATATTTTTAAAAGATATGAAATAAAATGAAAAATATCTGTATGTTATATTTAGTGGTCTATGCAACCTGTTTATGGTGAACACCCAGGTAAAGATTACTCTAAGAAAAAAGATTTATCATTACATTTAAGGTTTATTACAGTTCTGATCATTGTTATATCTGGAAATTAGAAGCATAGTTAAAAATCTGAAAACTTTCAAGGCATGGAGAGAGGTACAAGAGAAAAAAATATGATCATTATTAATATGTCATTATAAGAAAAAAGATAGCATTCTTAGATAACTATCAAGAATAGGTCTCTATTTCTTTTATGTTCAAACTTCTGTGTTCTGACTGAGCCCCTAGAAGAATACATTTATCCTGTTCATAAGAGCACAAGATCAAATGAATTGAGCATGGAAAAAATATTTTAAAAATACATAACTAAATGCAAGTTAAGTAAATGAGGAAAAAACACTAGGCAAAGCAATACTTTAAATGTTCCTAATATAGAAAAATCTCAAAATTTCCAATGTGTACAGAAATAAAGAAAGTATTCTCATGTTCTCAGCTTTAACTATCAATCCTTAATAATTATTTCATGTTTCTTCTTCTCTCTCATTTGCATACTTCTTTACTTAAAGCAAATCTTAGATACCAGGTAATTTCATCTTCAATATTTTAGTATGTAGTTAGCAGAAAACACACTTTTAAAAAGCAAAATCATAATACCATTATCACATCTAAAAGTTTAACAGAAATTCTTTTACATCCATTCAGCAATCTTTTACTAAAAAACTCTAGTAACACAATTATGCCACCCATGTCACTTAGAACTTAATACTGGGAGCTGGGGAGATGGCTCAGTAGAATAAGCGCTTCCCAAGGGTCTGACTTCAATCCTTGGTCCCGCCAAAAAAAAAAAAAAAAAACGAACTTAATGCTATTTCATGACCACCTCAATAGGAGGCTGGTACCAGCAAGCACAGAAATAAGGAAAGGAGAGGGGGTTTCAACTGCTTACCTCATTTCCTCCTGGAAGCCTGTTCATGTGGACCAGCTGACCTTGATCATCCAATACCAGTTCAGTATATGTCAGCATGTCAGAGGGCAGAGGGTGTGATGGAAGGAATGCTTGAGTGGACATAGACTCCCAGAGTTTGATTAGGGACTATTGGAGAAGAGAAGTTTGACTAATCAGTCACAAATACTATTTCAATACAGACAAAAATAATTACTAAGATTTGGTTAATCTGTTTTTGTTTTCTTTATGATGTGTTCTGCAGAGTTAAAAGTACCGGACTAAATCTTCCAATTTTCATTCTCAGTTAATATATATTTGTAATTATTCTTTACATAACAAAAGTCAGATAGTTTTCTAACAGACTAAACCTGTTGAGTGAACCAGAGCATTAACAAACACAAAAAATCTAAAATTATTCCAGAAATGTTAAAATGAAGAACTAAGTAGTATCATCTCAAAAAGAAGGGGAAAACTTTTTCTACAGAAATCTGGCATGAAAGAAAATTCACAAAAGCACAAAAGCAAGACATGATACCCAGCTAACAAAGAAAATCCAGGAAAGCTATAATAAACTCTCTACTAGATGTTGAGAGAATAATAGTATTTTTCATAGCCACAGGCCGATACATAGGCCAATATATATGATTACTTATAAGTATGCAATTACTTCTGCTCAAATTTGAAAATAAGACACACCTATTTCAAAGCCATTATGGTTTCCATTTCTAAACTTCTCTATAAATAAGACGAATCCTTTAAGAAGTAGGGAGCCAGTTCAGTTCTTTCTTTGCTTGCCTTACAGCAATATTTAATGGCCAAATGACTTGTGCATATATACATGCTCTAGTCATCATGTTATGTCTATTGTATAGGAAAAATACCATAAAATTGGATTTCTATTTATGACACTGATGTTGAGCCAACACTGAGAGCTTACAGGCTAACAATGCTTTAAGGGGGAAATACTGAAAGAAAGTAACTGTATTTTGAGAGAATCTGTAAACAAATGGTTACATAAAGGTAATGTACTCTCTTGGATTTGTGAATAATACAGGAATTAGAGATAGATTATTTACAGTCTATATATATTACTTTATTGAAATTCAAATACTGATGGTATGACTAGGAGACTTGGGTAAATCCTATATTCATAGAATTTTTTAAGACAAATTCAGTATTCTTTTGATACCTTATTCTTTATCTGTTACATTTTCTGCCAGTGATATACCTTTCTTGCCTTCTATTGATGGAAAAAAAAATCTGCAGCATAGAGATGATTCACCATACAGATCAAAGGAATTTATTTTCATATAGAGGATGAGATTCATAATATCATATTTTTATGCTAGTTTCTATTCAGCTATAATAAATCTCCCACTAAAGAACTTATACTTTAAACTGTGTACCATGAATTCTATATTCATTTGTCTATGCTATCTATATTGATTCTCAGTGTATTAGCCTAGGCTAGAGACCCGGGTTATCTTGGAAAATAGGAAAATGAGAGCTAGCATTTCATACCTCTTTTTAATATCCTTAACTTGAACACAAACTTAGAAAATATAAATGTAACTTCCCACACAGATCATTATAAATTACCATCATAGGCATGTAATCTTCATTACTGTCTTCTGCTGAAGAGAACTTATCACTAATCACGACTATCTGATACCTACGGTAGCAATAACCAAGTCTCCAATAAAATAGAAATGAGAGTAGTATCAAGATATTTCCTGCCCTTTGGGGGAGCCTTTTTTAGTCAATGTGATAGAAATTCATGAAAATCTTCACTCCCAGCAACATGTCAGGCCCCTAACCCTGTCAACAAGCTTTACCTGCCGAAACATCTCTGGAATATCATATATATATGTTGTTCCTAAGGACTGTGCCTGAAATCTCTTTGACTGAAGAAGATCTTTGGTCACATATGGAGTATTGATTAACATTCCATGTAGAGGTCCCTGTTTATCACCATATGCTTGAAACATGATCTGAAAAAAAATAATGGGACAGAAAGTTAAAAACAGGGAAAAAGAAAACCCCAACTACCAACAGGGTTTTCTTTCCTCAAATGTTTTTTCTTGAAAAGCATTTTTGGTGGGTTGAGTAGCTCAGACATGCCTGTAAACATTTAGTTCCTGATTTTCTCACCTCTCCATAGGCTAACCAACTCCAAAAAGATATGTAACCATCTCTATACCACATGCTACTCTCATTTTTCAATTAGTTGAAATCAACAAGAAAGCACAGTATAAATTTCACATCTCAAAGACAGATTGATGGTGCTTGCCTTCTAAAGTGACTGAATTCCATATACTTAGAAATAACATAGAAAATCAGGAACCTGAGAAGTCCTAGTACTTAAACTGAGGATCAGCTATGCATGTTGAAGATAATTCTTTTTTTCTTTTTTTTTTTTTTTTTTGCCAGCTCAACCTGCCCTGGGGGACAGGGCTGGTGCAGCATGTAGTGCCTGGGATCAAACTGAAGTCCCTGCACTTTGGCTAAGCAGGCACTTTAGACCACTGAGCTATCTCCCTGGCCCTGAAGATAATTCTTGTTCTTTGGCCAGGTCAAGCAATTCATCAGACTTTAGTTTACTTGCTTAGAAGGTACTTCATATTATTAACTACACAAGGCTTCAAATGTTTCTGCCAGAAGTGGATTTCATCCATTTACCTAAATATATTTTTTTAAATTTAATTTAATTTTTTATTCATTTTAAAAATAATCAATTATTAGCACCTAAGATGTAGCTTTTTTTTTGTCTTTTTGAGACAGGGTCTCACTATGCAGTTCAGGCTGGCCTTAAGCTCACAACAATCCTCCTGCCTTAGCCTCCCGAGTGCTGGGATTACAGGCGTGCACCACCACGCCTGGCTCAAGATGTAGCTTATAGTAAGATAATTATATTTATTAAATTATACATTGAACTACACATATATTTCTCCTATATTCTGTCTACAACTAGTGAATAACTTCTGTAATACCTATCTTGTCACATAATGAAATCATTACATCAGTTTTTAATCATTTTAACTCAAAATATTTCTAGAAGAGTATTCCAGACTCCATATATTTATCTAATTTTATTTGCTTATAAATATTAATAAGGGATGCCATTATTTCAATTCAATTAATATTTATTGAGTGCTCAGGGATTGTACAACACTAAACTAGGCACTTTATGTATGAATACATAAAATATACAGATTTCCAACACAGCGAATACAAATGGAAATTGAGATGAAAGGGTATGTATATACCCACATATGTATTTGGGCCTGAAATATAAGTAGAAATCTACCATTAATGAGTAGAGTTCTGGACCTGCTATGTAGGCTGAGGGATGGAGTTTAGTACTTTCCTAAACCCTGGGGATAGTCAGGCTAAGTGAATCCTTAGTCCTCTGGTTCAGAAGAACAAGAGTGTTCTGCTTACTTGTCAATCTGGGCAAAACTAGCCTTAGCCTGCTTAAAAACCAATGGACTACAGTTCGTAATACTTCTTCACAAATGGGAAAAGTCACCATACGGGTGTTAGAAATAATAAGAGTAGAAATAGTATCATTTAAGAATTCAAAGTGTTGAGCCTGTGAAGATAGCTCAGTGGACTAAGTGCCTGCTTAGACAAGCATAGGGACTGGTGTTTGATCCCTGGCACAGGAAGCCCCACAGGCCCTGTCCCAGAGCATGCTGAGCCAGCCACTGAGTCCAAGCATGGTATTGTACGCCTGTAAAAAGGAGGATCACCACGAGTCTGAGCTGCGTAGTGAGACCCTGTACCAAATGCATTAAAAAAAAAAAAAAAAAAAAAAAGAATTCAAAGCATTAAGTAAGACAAAGGTACAGTGTGAAAAAACAAATAAGAAAAAGGAATAAGCACATTCTTACAACTACCTTTCTTAGTTATTAAGAGATAGGACTCGTGTATAGAGTTTGAGACTCAGTTTCATCAAGCTTTGGAACAAACTTAGGCTAGTCACAGTTACACTATGCAACTGTGCATTGAGGAGGGGGTATGGAGTAAGCCTGTTTGGGTGCATACATTGCTGCTGGTATAATCACTCTGGCAAATAGTTTCTTACAATGTTAAACGTACACTTCATATGAACCAGCAATTATACTCCCATGTATTTCCTTAAGAGAAATGAAAATATACTTTATAAAAAAATTTATCAATGAATGTTCATAGAAGTTTTATTCCTACTAGTCCAAACTAAGAAATCAAGCCCCAAATGTTTATGAACATGTAAATGGAAAGAAAATTTTTGGTAAATCCATAAAATGGAATACTAGTCAACAATGAAAGGAACATACTCATAATTTATGTGACACAGATAAATCTCAAACAAAACAAAAAACAGAAAGCAAAAGAAGCCAGGCCCCAAATACTGCATATTGCCAAATATTAATTTTTTAAAAAATTATATTTATTTATTTTATTTATTTATCAGTACCAGGGATTGAAAATCTTGCACTTGCCAGACAGGCACTTATGCCACTGAGCTGTCTTCCCAGTCCCCTGTCCAATTTTAATTTTATGAAGTTCTTGATTAGGCAGAACTGACCTACTGCAACAGAAGCAGACTGGTTGTTGCCTAACACTGGAGTTGGTGCTTTACTACTGACTGCAAGAGAATGAGAGGACTTTGTGGGAATGAGATGTTCTTTATCAAGACTGTGATGGAAGTTATCAGGGTGTACACAACTGTCAGAATGAATTGAATTGCACCTTAAAAATGAGCCACTGTATTCTATTTTTATATGTTATTTTTCCCTTACACTATACATTGGAAATCAATTCACTTATGCAACGGATTATCCAAATGTCTTCTCCACACTATGACTGCTTGACATCATTGCTCATTACAACCCATACCATAAAGACTATAACAAGGAAAATGAAACTTAAGCCAGTCAACCTTGCTCCTTATTGGCAGAATGACTAAACGATGGTGCGAGGGAAGGAAGTTGATAGTAATGGAAGCCCCTGTATGAGCAGCTATCTATGTTAGTTTCATTTTCTACTATAATAAATACAATAAATATGGGTAAAGTATGTTTTACAAATTATAAAAATATGTACACATTTTATATATCAACACCTTTTACCAGAGGCTATCAAAAGAGTCTCTCTTAGAAAAGAATCTCTGGCCCACATAGTCTACTCACTTAGAACACAGTACTTATTTTTGTGATGGCACATATTATCTACAGAAAAACTATATAACATCTCCCATTGTTCTGTATATTTCTGAATGGAGATTATTTTTACTCTTTATGTCCACACTGCCTAAGATACTATAAGTGGTTAGCAAATATTAAACTAATGAACAAAAGAATGAATAATAGGCATGGTGCTATAGCGATTCACTAAAGAAAGGAGAAAAATGTGGCAACAAGCACCAGGTAAGTGTTGGGAACAGGCAACTGGGTTGGAGCCTGCTCCTTCTGTTGGTTCCCACACCAGCCCTGGCTCACAAACAGGTTCCTATGCCACAGTAGCTCTTAAACTGTCAAGTGAAGAAAAAGCTTGAGAAAGACCTCTTCTTTTAGGGCTCCTTCATATGCAGGAGGAGCCCACTGGTAAAAGGGGCTCTTCCCTCAGGTTGAGGGTGGCTCATTCTATCAGATGCTTACTGTTCATTTTGTGCCAGGCATAGTATTAGACCCTCATTGGAAGCATCTGTGTTTTTCATGCTTCTATGTCACGATTAACCAACATGAGGGAAATATATAAAAGAAAAAAAGTAGTTATGAAGAACAAACACATTTATCAAAAACATTAAAGTCTCAAGTGGCCATCATATTTTCCACAAGAATAGGCCTGCCTTAAAGCTATGGTAGAAGTTAATTAAAAATATCCCTGCCCATGGAAAGCTTTGACTGAAAATGAACTTAAGGTTGTCCTGAAAACTCAAATGCAGCAAAAATTACTGAGTATTCTTTTTCTCATTCATTCCATACATTCTCTGTTTTAACTGCTCACTTCTCACAGGATAGATTTCTGTGGTCACTTAACTAGGAATCGAAGCACAGAATGAAAGGTCACTGTAACAACTGTCCAAAATAAGATTTAAAAATTCATCCTCAAAATTCTAACAAAAATGTTTTTTCCTATCTCTCTATTAGCAGACTCAAAAGGCTACAGGTAAAATCAAGAGACATAATCTCTTCCTGGCATCCAAATGCACAGAACAGATTAAAACCCTTGTTTAGGTCTTAGTTAATTCTTGTTTGTCCAAGTTCAGGCCAGAGTCCTAAAATACTACCCTAGTTCTTAAAAAAGATGTGAGCAATGATGAGGCAACCTATGTTCAATAACAGCAAATGGTGCAAATCTTTAGAAACTACGGGACAAATAGATCAAAAAGCAGGTTAAGGTTTGCTATTTTGCTCCTGTACAGATACGTTAACATTCAGAATTCTTTGAAAGAGACAATGTGTGAATAATATAATGGATAAATATGATAAAGTCACTGCTTGGCACAGTTTATGTTATTATTATTATTATTTTTGCGTATGTGTGTGTTCATTTTGTATTCAATAATTTTCCAAGGTTGTATTTTTCTTTCTTTCTTTTTTTTTTTTTGGCAGAGCCAGGGATTGAATTCAGGCCCTTTTTATTCTACTGAACTACCTCCCTAGTCCCTTGTGTTATTATTACACTATGTTGAAATATTCCTTTTTGAAGTTAGATACTGTTAACATACTCTAACAAGTCTTCTTCCCTCACTGATGAGTGGCCTAATTACACAGAAACTAGGAAAGACAAATCAGACCAGAGAAGACTAGATTGCTCATGTAGCCTAAAAGCACTAAAGAGGCCTAAATTGCAAAATTTTAATTGTTCACATGGCATCTGTCAGTGTTCATCAATATATAACAAAACCCTATCAAATTGCCACCAAAATACCTCCCAGATATAGAGAAATCAATCCTAAAATTTATTTGGAACCACAAACGACCTAGAATAGCAAAGGCAATCTTGGCCAATCAAGACAAGGCAGGAGGCATCACAATTCCTGATTTGAAATTATACTACAAAGCCACTATGATAAAATCAACATGGTATTGGCAACAAAATAGACCTGAGGATCAGTGGAATAGA